>JAGEOH010000450.1:0-48181 GCA_032207245.1 Pardosa pseudoannulata
CACATCTGGCTGGTTTTCATGGTCGTGCTGCTGCCCATAAACCTTTGATCAGGAAGTCCAAACGCGCTGCTCGGTTAATGTGGTGCAAATCACATCGAAATTGGACCATAGATCAGTGGAAACGGGTTCTTTGGAGCGACGAATCAAGGTTCACCCTTTATCTTTCGGATGGCAGGGTCTGGGTCTGGCGTCTGCCTGGAGAACGTCTCCTGCCAGAATGCATTGTGCCAATAGTAAAGTTCGGCTGAGGTGGAATTATGGTCTGGAGGTGTTTCTCTTGATATGGATTGGGACCCTTGGTCCCCATTCATAGTAAGCTCAACGCTGATGCCTGCTGCACTATTATGGATGACAATGTGCTTCCTACGTTGTGGCAGTTTTACGGGTTGGACCCCTGTTACTTTCAGAACGACAATGCCAGTTGTCATGTTGAGGTTAACCAAGGCTTCGTATGTTGCCAATGGAGTTCATCGAATGGACTTGCCTGCCCAGAGCCCAGACCTGACCCCTATCGAGAACCTCTGGGACGAGTTGGATCGGCGAATTAAGGGATACACTACCCGTCCAAAATCGGTGAAGGAAATTGTATGTCTACTCCAAGCCGAATGGAAGACAATACCACTAACTTTAATACAAAGACTTTTGGAAAGTACGCCCCGGAGGGTTCACGCTGTAATTGCCTCTCGTGGAGGCTCTACCAACTATTGATTTTGAATAAAGTTAGTTTCTCTTTTCTATTATAGGTGTCCAAATACTTATTGGTAGACAGTGTATATATATATATATATATATATATATATATATATATATATATATATATATATATATATATATATATATATATATACACTTGCCTTAGAGATTAAAAAAAATCTAAATAATTATTGAAAATATCTAAATATGCATCTTTTAATCACCCCGACTGAACGATGACCGATTTGATAGGGCGACTTCTTCGGTACCACAAACCACAACTCGTAGGTTTTCATCTCGCTGCTGAAATAGATGTATGCAGCCGTTAGGAAGGCAGTAGATCTTGGTCTTAATAGTTCTCTTGTAGCAAAATAGTAAACTGTTTTACTCTAAACCGAACTAAATCGCCATGTAAAAAGCTGTAATAAATGCAGATATAATATGAATAAAATATTTATATCATAGATTTTTTAAAAAAAATTTGTAAGTAATTTCCTAGAAGAGCATTAATTTATTCATACTGATGCAACCAGTATATTTTATTTCAAATTGAGTTAAAAGATTATGAGGTTTACTATAAACAAAGCTCATATGGTTGTAGTAGTTTTTCATGACTAAGAAGATTAATTATCTTGAAGATCCTGAGTGGATAGAGTTAATACTAAATGATATATTTTGATGAAAATCATCAAAGTTGTTACCTTTAGTACCTAAATCAAAACGTTTGCACACACTACATTATGCATGCCTTTTTATTACTTTTAATGGATTGCAAATTAACTTTCTTCGAATTTTAACCCTTGTATTCAAAGTTAGTTTGAGCTGAACATTGGCCGAATGAGTAGGTTGCTGTTCTTCAGTACCTGAGTGTATGAGTTCTAATCACACTTCTGGATTGAATGTTCGTAGTGGTTCGTAATAAGCCATAAGTAGTTTGTCCTGATCTCCCTAACCGTCATGTAGTAAAACGATAGACCAGTGGTTCTCAACTTTTTCTGAACCACTGCCCCTTTTACAAGAAAAAAAGATTTTCGTATTCAGGCCGAATTCGCATACTTTTCGGAATATTTGTAATTTTCGCCCATTTTCAGTTTGCTAAGTTATCTGTTCTGCGATTCAATGCAGAACCAGAGTGTATACTAGTAAAAGAAATGTGCTTTTTTAGATTCTAATTAAGATTTTAATTGGATTATTTTCATAGAAGTTATTTGATATGAAACTCTTAAAGATTCAGTATCATTCTTTTTACGCATAAGAAATGTGAACACTCTCTATGTGTGTATATATATACATATACATATTGCACGAATAGTTTAGTTTGTTTTATTTAGAGGGTTTTCACCAGTGAAGGATTAAGCAAGATGAATGTCCTTAGGCAGTCTTAGTTAAAATCTCGGGGTTCTGTCACCTAATAATTTTACGAATATAATTTTATTACACAACAGCATATTCCTAATGCTGTTGTGTAATAAAATTATATTTTATATTTTATTGCCCAAAAATGACAAATTATCAAAAAATTAATATAAAATATTAATAAACGATAATTATTAAATATTTTATACAATAAAAAGTAAAATAAAAATAACTAAGTATTTGGTTTTCTTAATTTTTTAGCCATGAATTCTTTTAGAACATCTTAGAATTCTATGTTTTGCAAGACTTCTTAAAAACAGTCATAATAGCAATGACGGCTTTTAACACTTTTAACTTTGTAAAGTTTCATTCACCGTTGGTTATCACAATAATCTGCATATATTTAATGTTGTCATAACAAACAAAAACTTTAATTCCACCAAGTTTTCGTAAATAAGTTTGTATTATTGCAATGCTATTACCATCTCTTTATTTTTAAAATCTTCTCTTTGTAATATGAAGTACTTAAAATGAAACCTTTCATTTACAAATTAGAACTAATTACATACCTTTTATTTAACATTGCGGAGCCCCTAAAAATCGTGAGGCCCATAGGTAATTGCTTATTTCATCTAATGGGTAAATTTGGCACTGCTTTTCATCTAGTATTATATAAAGATATTGTACTGATATACTTTCCCACTATGGGCAGCACATGCAAACACAGCTGTGGACTAAGTTTCTAAGAAGAATATAGATGTAGCTGTTGACTTCGAGTTCTAATGGGAAACCCCTGCGGATGAGTTATAGCTAATGGAGTTGCAGAATTGTAGCGGTCAAGCCCAGGCAGAAATGCAGCCGTGAGATACGGGGGCAGTGTCTAGGAAATTATGTCAATTTTCTCCAAAGGGGACATTTTAATGAGCCCACCTGCACACCCGAAGGAGATGCAGATGTGCGAAAATTTCAGTAACAAATAGTTGGAAAAGAGTAAAAAAGGGGCATTGAACTTAACTGTAAAGTTGTTAAAAAGTTAGAAGAGGAGTCAAGGAGGTCGGGAGTCAAGAGTTGGTGGGTGCATCCAGAGCCTGTGAGCAAGCCAGAAAGCCCGGGACAACAGACGGAGATCCTTGAGCCCAGTGCCTGAGGGAAGCAAGTGACGACCTTTACGCCTGAACAGAGGTTTATCCTGCCTAGAGCCCTATGCGTACACCCTGCTTCCCTTAGAATGCCTGGCGGTAAATGGATTTAACATATTCATGATTATTACTTGGGCCTCAGATAATTATTCCAATAGTTTAAAGAATACCATATAAACAAAAAAATTGTAATGAATAATTGTATATTGAGGGATATTGAAGTAATGAATGCTATATATTAATCAAGAAAATAGCTGTAAATAAACATGCATATAATAAATCTTTTAGTTAATGAATCTTTTTAGTTTAATAAATCTTTAGTTCCTTTCAATGTTGAGAAGTACATTTTACTGTGTTTACACTTGGAATATCGAACACTAGTGTGTGTGTTGTAAGTACTTTACAACAGACATTATTTCACTAAATCAAACAATTCATTCGTTTAACAGAGGTATATTCGACTTCCTCAGAAACGGTTGTTTAAAATTCTTCAACCAGCCGAAACCCACAAGTGTAGCGCGTGTCGTGACTCATTGTCGATCATATGCCACAACATCAAATGCTGTCAATTTGTCTTCGTTCACAGGTGGCATCTGTTTCTCAACTCATGATGATAGCATTGCTAACCGTACCTACCCTTTAAAGAGTGAGTACATGTACTAATTGAGACATAAAAATTATGTTTCCTTCTTTTGGTGAAATCTCAAAATGTTAGTCATCTTAATAGAAAACCGTCACAACAGAAATTGTGTATTTATTTTTAATGATTGTATTACATTATATATATATATATATATATATATATATATATATATATATATATATATATATATATACACACACACACACATATGTACATATATACATAAATATACCGGGTGATCCAAAAGTCAGGAGAACTTTAAAAATGAATAATTCGAAAACGAATCAAGATACAAAGATACGATTTGAACCAAAACGAATAGAAAAGAAACCGGGTTTTGTGGGACAAAGAAAAGAAAAATAGTTTTGTTGGCGATCAACAGATGGCGCTATAGTGTTTTATTGCACGAAAAGATAATTTAGACATGAAAAAATGTTGGCAACTTACAAGTCAGTTTAATTACAGTTAATTAGTACTACAGTAAATGCTCAATGTGCTGTCCATCATTCAGAAGTACAGCTGTAAGACGAGTCACCACACCGTTCACAGCATCTAGTAGCTTTTCTTGATTTATGGCAGACACAATTAGGCGGATTCCATCTTTCAGTGCTGTTAGTGATGCCGGTTGATCGCGGTACACTTTTGACTTCAAGAAGTTCCACAGCCAAAAGTCACGGTGTGTCAGATCGGGAGATCTTGGAGGCCATGTGTGGTTAAAGTAGTGACTGATAATGCGATCCTCTCCAAATGTTGAGCGTAGCAAACGTTGTAGGCAGAGAAATATGACAGGTGATCCATCTTGCATAAAGGTGACTGTTTGAAGTACCTATCGCGCTTGCAGTTCAGAATAATGTTGTTCTGTAACAGTGCTACATATCGCAGATAAGTGACATAAGCTATTTAGAAACCCGTCTGCGTGACTTCCTCGAAAAAGATGAACCAAATTATGAATTCAACAGAGAAACCACACCAGACTGTCACTTTAGGCTGTTGCAAGGGTACCTCGACACGTGGATTTTTTGTGGTCCACATTCGACAATCGGGGAGCGCCAGAGAGTGTGAAATGCGTTTCATTTGTCCAAAGCGCAGTGTGAAGCCAGTCGTGCTACTCTTCCTTCTTATTGAATATGAAATTCGCAAAACCTCGGCGAGAGTTGAAGTCAGGAGGCTTCCGTTTTGGGTTATGTTGCAACTTGTAGGGATACCGTTTCAGAGTTAATCGCGGTGCTCCCCAGACCCTTCTGTTTGACACTTCTGTCTGCCTTGAAACTTCTCAAGCACTGCACTCCCCGTTTGCAGCAACCTCCGACATGGATTGCACCTTCTGCTCCACTGTCGTGGCAACAGCAGCGGCTGTTAAGGGACGTCCACTTCTTTGATGTGAGGCCAAAGAATCTGTTGCTTCAAATTTCTTCATCATTTTGTTAAATGCAGAAGACTTTATTGTTTCT
The DNA here is from genome assembly GCA_032207245.1 of Pardosa pseudoannulata. NCBI lineage: Eukaryota > Metazoa > Arthropoda > Arachnida > Araneae > Lycosidae > Pardosa > Pardosa pseudoannulata. The sequence goes on from JAGEOH010000450.1 coordinate 5,283, forward strand.
TTGCTATCTCGCATACCCTTCATGTAGCGATATGCTCGCAATGCCACAATGACACTTTCTGAATTCTTATAGAGTTTAACTAAGCGGACTTTCTCAACTATGTGCAGCATTTCGATGCAAACAAGCTTCGACTACCATTACTGGATAGTTGCTTCTTATTATATAGTTTGTTGCTTTGTATAATCCTACATCAGAAATCCGACAGAGCCATCTGTTGGTCGCTAACAGAACTATTTTCGTTTCGTTGCCACACAAAACCTGACTTATTTTCCATCCGTTTGGTGCAAAGCGCATCCTTTTATCTTTATTCGTTTTCGGATTATTAATTTTTAAAGTTGACTTTTGGATCTCCCGGTATATATATGTACACACACATTTTGAATAAAGCCTTGAAGATAGTGCCTTAAGTAATATACTATCGAAACACATCCTGTAAACCGATTCATAAAAAGTACCGACTTAAATTGAATGCCTAAAATCTTCATTACGGTTCTAGATACTTCTCTGGGGCTTTCATTCTATACTCAAGGGTAAAAATCCTGCCCGTGTCTCTTGATCCCATCTTTAATCCCTACTCTAAACTGATCGCTGAGGCTGCAGTTCACGCCCTCAGGGAATGGGTCTAGCCAATTAAAACTCTATAGTGCCCCAGCGGGCATTTTCACTGAACAAAATAGGAATATAAGCCGTCGGAGATTTTTAAGAGATTTTTTATGATCCTTAGAGGAATTTTCACAGAGATTTTCTCATATTTTTAAACCATCAATGAGATTGTATTTCCTCCAACCTCTAGAATGAAGTGAGTCGAACGATGGCCGAATGGTTAGGGTGCTGGCCTTCGGAACCGGAGTTCGTGGGTTCGAATCCCACTATGGCATGGACGTTCGTAGCCGTTCGAAATCGGCTTTAAGCAGTAGGTCCCGGTCTCATTAGCCCTCGTGTTGCAAAAAGTAGACCGTAGCATTCCAAAACCAAACCAAACCTAGAATGAAGTGAGAAGCCATCTTTCATCACTAAAACAGTTTCTTGTTTTATCCCACCAAATGCTGAAGATCCCCGTATGTACTCCTGGGTTTATCCTGCGGAGCGATGGGCGCGTGCCCTGGATCGCCCGAATGGGGTGGCACAATACTTGAGATATACCCAAATCCGCCGGGACAAGTCTGGAGGGCCTAACAGCCATATGAGTCTGGATCGTTGTTCGAATGAATGTACATTTGGGTTTAAGGCATAAAAACACACATGCACAAGCATATATATCATAACTTCAGAGAATCAAAGTTAGAATAAAAGTCTATAGCACACACAAAATATTGCATAATGAAAATAAAATTAAAAGAAAGTTCTTTAAAATCTTACAGAGAAATATATCTGGACTAGGACAGTTCTAACTCCAGACACACCTATATACATAGATAGATATATTCATACACACATTTATATGTATGTATATATATGTATATATGTATGTATATGTATATATATATAATGTATGTATATATATATATATATATATATATATATATATATATATATATATATATATATATCTGTAATAAGACGGACTTCACGATGGGTGGTTGCAGTCATGGCCCATAAAAATGACACCGTTTTAGATAAAGACCTTTATTAAGAAAACATTGGAGGACGGGTTCCCACTTCATTATAGGGACAGAACAAACTGAGGGGTCAGCTAGCATGAAGTTATATGTAAAAAGGCCCTTAACACCTGATCAACATGTGTGGGAAAATCTCTAGAAAAATGTGCCTTCGACAGCGTGCATCTCCCTTTTGCTTGGAATTTTCCTAAATTGTCCGCTAGGGCCATGTAGAGTTATAATTGGTCAGACCCCTTCTAAGAGGGCGTAAACTGTAGCTCTAGTGTTCAATTTAGGTTAGGGGTTAAAAAGGGGAATGAAAAAGGAAGCGGTGATTTTTAGCCTGTGATTTCAGATTTGAAAACCCCTAAAAATTTTCCTTACATAAGTATATATATATATATATATATATATATATATATATATATATATATATATATATATATATATATATAGATAGAGATAGAGAGAGATAGAGAGAGAGAGAGGAAGTACATACAAAAAAAAAGAAAGAAAAAACTTTTTCAAAAAGAGAGTGTATATATTTTGTACCGTCCATTTATATTTAAGCTTCTTAGACCTAAATATTAAAATAAATAAAAGCAGCATTTGGTCAATACAATTTTCTTCAGACTCGAAGAGCTCCAGTAGTGTTTTCGCCATTATTATAAAATAAACTTTAGCAGGACCCTGCAATATGGACTCTGAACAATCGCCGAATGCCAGGAAATTTGGGATAGTGTTTAGCAAATAGTGTTGAAACAATTGTATTAAGCATCGTTTTCTTCTTTCGCAGTTTCTTACGCCAGTTAGGTTTCGTAATTAATTTACATTCTTAGCATAGCCAATGAATTACGTTTTAGCTGCATACTATATTTTCCACTACAGATTTAACTAGTTTTTCCGTTTTGCTTCCCCTACTTTCTAAGTATATACCACACACTTTTGGCGCTTGTATGTTCAATGTCTTCTCGACTCTAATGTTTTGTATTGTGGATTCTATAATATTAATCACCCAGTATATGTGTATATGTGAGTACTTAAAAGACTTAAATTGTAACCATAATGAAATTCTACTATTCATTAGGTGTATGACTTTTTCACATTTTAATAAAAATGGTACACGATCCCTCAATTTGTCAGTACTTTTGAGGCAATATGTCTGTCTGAATAGCTGTAGAAATATTCCTTTTTTTGAATATCCGGATGCCGCAGATTAGATAGAAACTTTTAACATCGCATGTTTTGTTTCAGTGCAGAGTTTTTTTTATCAGCAACCAAAGTTTTGAGACTTAGAGATAACATGACCGTTATGATGGGCGACTTCGGGCTTTTGAACAAGGTCATTACTCCATGATTACTTTTTACGATTTCCGCGGCTATTTAAAGTGGCTCTCCCGGTAGTAGTGTTTTTTTTTTCTAGTTACAGATTAGCTAAGGTATATCTATACTTTTTTATGCCTTTAGTAGTACATTTTTAAATAACAATAAGGCGATTTCACGCAGTAGGGCAAATCTCAATTTATGACAATTCTGGCTTTAGTTTCAAACTGAAAGGCAGTTTATTGTTTGTCTATTTCTGTTGTAAACCTGAAAATGAATGGGAAGGGCATTATAGTAGTCATGAAGTTGCGACAAATCGCTCTATTATGTGTGCTTATTAAAATCTAATAACCCTTTGTATTCCCGAGTTGTAGATCTGCAACATTTTGGGTTATAATATTTTATAACAAGCCCATGAGTGGGTTGTGTAGTGGAGTCATAGTCCATTAACTATTTAAAAACAACATATCATCATGTATGGCAAAAAATAATACATTCGTTCTAAAGTAAACAATATATTTATTTAACTAGAACATATAAGTAGGTGCAAAAGTAAAATGATAAACGTAAACAATAAATAAATTAAGAAGAATTTCACAGATGAGGCTCTTTACACAACATAATAAAACCTAAAGAATAATTCACAGTACCTTATACATGCACATAGGTATTTAGCTCAACAAATTCATATTTAACTATCGTCCAAGATTTAGCCTTCGCCCGTCTTTAATACTAAATCCACTAGTTCAGCAGCCAAATAGTTCCGCGGTTTTTCAACTTCACGTCATAGGTTCCGAAGTGCTGATACAATTGAATTTGCATATCTAACACAACATACCCCAAGATTGATGTCATCTATACAAACAGCTTTAAAATACTGTTTTGTTAATTGTTGACTGCCTGAACATAAAACATTTTTCTCCTAGAATCTCTACAAAATTTTTGATACTAAATTTAATTTTCTTATCAAAGTTTTATTCATCGTTTGATCCCACGCAAATAATTGTTACTGAAATAAACTTTGGATTTGTTAAATTACCTACACATAAGAAAATAAAAATGGTAGACATCAGAGTAGATTTCTTCCGATGGTTGCTTCACATTCTTTATTAAAGCGATAATTTTTGTGCAAAATAATTTAAAATATAAGAGATATGTGTTATTTTGTTTGTAGAAAATTCATTTTTTCTTTGTCAGTAAGTATTCATTTTTATGTTCAAAAACATAAAATTAGTTTTACACATTTGAAAAAAAAATATTCTAACATGTGAGGAAATATTTTTAAATTCGAGTTTATTGAGATTACAAAGGCTTAAGGTGATAGTGAACCTTCAGCTGAAAGAAATTTAATAGAAAATTCAATATTTCTATTTCATTGTATTAGAAGAGTTATTGAATAAAAGCAGTATGAATATTTTAAAAATTCTTCATACAGTATTTTAAAATTTTAGAACTCATACTGAAACCTATTACTTTCCTTCAAAAGTTCTATATAAGTAACAATAGCCAAACAGCATTATTCTTTTTTGTTTTATATAATACTGATTCCATTTGGTTTATCCATTGTAACGGTGTGATTTAACGGTGTGTCTACATCAAAGAACTTTGCTTTGAGAAATGAACTTCGCTTATGTGGATACAAAAGTGTTGTCTCCTCCGGCACCACGATGTCTAGGCTTTTGTTTCCTACAGTAGCGAAACAACAGACCAGACAACCGGACGCCCAGGCTGGCAGCCAGAAATATGATCACCGGGACCTAAAAAGGAATGCTGCGGCATTGAATCTTCGCCGACACGAAATTCCAGAGACTCCTGGATTTTCGGTGATTATCTAGCCCAGACCAATCCAGTTGGTTGAAGGTGAGGTCATCGTCAGATGATCCAATAATGAAATTGTGGGTGAGGCTCCTTCTCTTAGAGGCCCCTCCCCTAGAAAGAGACGAGAGAAGTTTTTTTAGAGAAGTAGTTAGCTAGCAATTAGCTAATTCGGAGGTCGCCTTGACCAGTCTCTCTATCGGAGAGTGTTTTTAGCTATAATCCCACCTTGGGATATATCTCTTGCTGAGATTGATAACGATACCCTGTGCCTTGGGTTTTCTTTTAATATAATCCTCTTCAGGATTGATTGCATATTCCTCTTAGGAACTCTAACTGTGTTTTAATATTCTTCGAAGAAACCATTTTTTATTTCAACTTATCTCGTATAATTGAGTGTTCTGTCTTCTTATTTACTCCAGAGAACTTTCGAGCGAGCTATCGAATTGTCAATATTTCACCAGAGGCAGATATTGCACGTTTCTACTCATGCCTACGTGTATCGAATCACATACTTGTGATCTGAATTTTTTTTTTTTTTTTGTATATAGAAATGATGTATATAACAGAGGTGTAAATAAATCAATTATTCAAGAAACACCTGATTCTTCAGTGTGTAACCTAAAACAGGGACCGGATACATTACACCATGAATTCAGCTACAAAATTTCATTTTGATTTATGTATATTTATAATTGTCCATATTTGTACTTATTGCCATTTAAAAATTACAATAATTTTGTTTCTCAACTTTCAAAGTTGAGTTTCAAAGTTGAATTTCTCAACTTTTGAATTTTGTTTCTCAGTATTCAAAAAGATAGCAATTTATTGTTCTGTATGAACAATAAAGAACAATATATTTTATAAACAATAAACGTATGAATAAGCATGTCAATAATAAACATATCAATAAAACTGCACTAAGTTAATCTTGACAGATTAACCCTGCCAAAAGCAAAGATCTATGTATAGCAAGTGGTGACTAATAAGGTGATTTATGAAGGAATGACTTGATTCAAGAATTCCACAGGAGGCTTATAACAATGGACGCGAAAGGACAAGTTAATGGCCCATTAAGATGAAGTAGTGGACAGGGGTCAAGTAAGGCTAAAAGGTCGGGACCTGGAGCATCTGCAACATGAAGAGGTTCCCATAGTTGCTAGTCCGAGACAAATTAAAAGAAATATATATTTATACATTATATATCCATCTCCTGTTCTACTTTGCTTAAATATTATATCCCAAATTTATTACCTCTTGCCCAGAAGATCAGCGGTATATTTGCTTCTTACATGTGAACAAGTGTTTTCAACTTTGAACCTTAGAAAGAATAATTTTAGAAGTAGACTGACAGATGAGCATTTAGCATCGTTCCTTAAATTCAGTACATCTCACTTCGAACCTCAGTATAAGGAACTTTTAAAAATGAAATCGCAATTTCATTCATCTCATTAACGTATTTAAACCGTTAGGCACTTGTATATTGTTTTTAAAATTTTAGAAAAATTTATCTTAGCCCACCAAATTTATTTTCTTTTGATTTTTGGCCCGCTGAAGAAAAAGTTTGTCCATCCCTGCCATAGGAAATTGATAAAGGACCCTGGGATGCATCTGGGGGAGGCTCCAGAATGCTCATAGTAAGCAAAGAGAAAAAGGTTTACACCCAATCTGTTATTGCATTTTCTGTGGAAGTGGGGATTCTATGGGGAACTAGGAGTCGAGCAAAACATAAAAATAAACCCATAGAAAAGACAATAAAAATATATTATTTGAGTGGGTGAAGTATAGTAGTAATACGCGTTACGTCCTTAACCCAATATTTAATATATAAATTGAATTTGGCTTTTCGCCAACTTAAGTTTAAATCTTAAAAAAAAAAAAAACACAATAGGCATTAAAAATAAAAGAAAGGAGAAGTTACCAAATTAATGGATTTTATTGATATTAATATGAAATTAAAAAAAAATTAATAGAAGACAATTGATTGAATTTTTTTAAAGATAAAAATTAATAAAAAAGGAGAAAACAAAAATGGACTAGAAAAGTAAGACGATTATGGAGGATAGAACCCCGAGCTCCTCTTCTCGTTTCGGGATCCAGGTCTCTCTCTCTTTTCCATCCTGTCTGTCCGGATGAGAACCGCCAGTCTGGAAAGCTCATCAAAATTCCTTTTGCCTGGTGACACGGTGGAAAACCGCCAAGCACAGGACTAAAATATGCCAATGTGTGGAGTGGGGATATGTCATGTCATGAAAAGGGCGAAATTATAAAACTATTGCAATGCAGCGCTCGCCAAGGAGAACACCAAGTGACGCTCCTGGTATTTGTGAAGTCATCTGATTGAATATCCAGAGCGGCTTATGCGATAAAAAAAATAGGTTTTTCGACTCACCAACGTGATAATTGGAAGCATGACAGGAAAGTTACAAACAAGGAACTTTTAAGGGAAGCTTATAGAATTAATGGAGACTAAATGGAACAGAATTAAAATTAAGGAAATGGAACATTATGACACCCAATATTTATTACTATGTGAAAATCTTATTGGATCATAACAACGATTGGGCGTGAGAAGCAGAGGAGAGACTGAGAGAGGATCTCCGGTGAGAAAAAGAGAGAGAGGGAGCAGAGACGTGGAGACTGGAGGCGTCCTTACAGTCCTGGAGTGATGTCTCTTTTGATTCCCTGACCAATGTCTCGACTGATGTTCGTCTTAGTTATTTTGTGCCTCCGTTCTCCTGCGTCCCTAGTGATGACCCAGCTCCATTCCTGTCTCAAGAACGCTCCAGGATCGAGCCCGAGCTGCCTTGTTCATCGATACTCAACCTCTGCCGCCCTTTGACAAGTGCCTGTTGCAGGTATTAGATGTGAGCCCATTCTCCTGCGTACCAAGTAAGTCACCACCTTATAATTAAATAGAATTTACTAAATATTGTTAGGTAACATAAATCTTTAGTACTGCTGCCTTAACTATATCATGAATATATAGTTGTAAATAATGATGTAAATATAAATAATAAAATGTCAAGTTTGCATATTAAGTGTTAATCATTATTTTGGACAAGCATATAACCTGTTATGAATACATATATTAACTTAGAATAAAAATTTGCAACAGTAACAATAAAAATTATCTTTAAAAGTAGATCTTGCCTTTCAATACAAAAGCATTTTGAACAACCAAATATTTTTCAAGGTCAAGTTCAAGGTAATTGGGTTTAACGGAGTACCTAGCAAAGTGTAAGGTCTTCACTTTAACCTCCGAGCGTAACAAGATCAAAACATAAATTTAGGCCTCTAGGCAAAAAATAATCCAAACAAAAATTTAATACACTCCAGCTCACAAGAGTGTGCTGGAGAGATTATGAGTAAACAACGCGTTATCTAATTAGGGGATAATTAGACTGTAACCTTGACAATGACCATTCCGAATGGTTAACAGCAATACATACATTCAACAACATGAAGCTCAGGAAAAATAAAAAATAGGTAATACAATAATAAAAAAATAGGGACATTAAATAGTTGCAACTTGGCACGGCAAATAAAAATAAACAAAAAGTGACAGCACTAACAAAAAGATATATTTTTGGTTTTAATATATTTTTAAAATTTTCATTAAGCATTTTTTCAGTTTTTTTTTATTTTTATAAACATAAAACAAGACAAAACATTACGTAAGCAAAAAATATACGAGAGCAAAGTAGCGGAATGATACCAAATATTTTTGTCACTTTCAGATGAACGTCATGAATGTTACTTTACTTACTATACAAATTTTAATATGTTACACTATTAGGTGAATAGATTTTAATTTAATCCCTATAATTGGTTAGGAATGAATGGAAATAAATCTAACTTTTTAAAAATATAAAAAATAATAATTTGGTAACACTTTTTAAAATATTCTTCATTTAATTTTTACAGAGTTTCTATAACTCATGGAATATTGATTAATTACCACTAAAATGTGTATACACTATTAACTAATGCCTTTTTAAAATTCATTTAATGACAAAGCGAAACACTCCTAGAAATAAAATAGATGAAAAATATCCTCTTCATTTTTATTTAATCCAAAAGATGGCGCCACGAAAAGAGCATCTTTTGGGAGATAAAATTGAGTTTGAAAGATGCTTATTAGCTAAAATGGTTATAAAATTAAAATAAATTCACTTAAAAGTTATTCTCAAAAGTGAATTCTTAAAAATCATTAATATTAATACTTAGGTAGCATATACTATAAAAATATTATAGTCATCAGTTTTGGTTATTTCTGTAGCGAATTTAGAAATTTTTCTAGTGAGCCGAATTTAGAGCCTGTTAAAGTCATAAAAATCTTAGATAAGTCCGTATTTACCTATCGCAATCTTTAGGAACAAAAAACCCTTTATCCTGTTATTGATGATTTTGAAAAAGAATTGCTCTTGACATTTTTTTAAAAAATAAACTCACGGCCATGCTAAGACATGATACAGAGAGGCGTACTAACTAGTGAAATCAAAAGATTTTAGGGGTTGTACTTCGAAGATTTATGTTATTCTTAGAAAATCTACCTCTCAATCCTGAACGGTACCTCAATCACACTTAAGTGAAACTGCACTTGAATAATTTCAGTTTTAAAATGTCATATTATTACACCGCAATGTATTTGAAATTTATATATCTTTATTTCTGTTGGCATTTTCAGAATTTTAAGCTTAAAATAGCCCGGTTAACTGCCAACTTAATTTTTTTTAAATCATTTTCAGTTGGTTTATTTTTAATTTCCCGCCGATCCCGGGAAACGCCCCTTCGACTATTGACGTTAATAGCCAGAGCCAATCGGGGAATTTAGCGGCTGTGGCCTATTTTGGGTCCGGAGTGAGCTTTATGCAAATTGGTAGATATGTATATATATATATATATATATATATATATATATATATATATATATATATGTACATATATATAGCCTCGGGAGATGTGTCAATGTATATTATGTTTATGTTAGGTTATGTGCTATGTTTTTCCCACTTAGAAGTTCAGTTGGGAGATGTGTTTATCAGGTTGTTCCCCCCCCCCCTTCTACACTCATGTCCATAAATTAAGGATAATTCAGAATCACACAGAAATTGAGCTCTAAAATAAAAATTTCACCTGTAGAATTATCACACACATCTTGAAGAAGAATATGCAAATTGCAGGAAACCACCAGATGGCGCGGATAGTGCGTCACAATGACGAGAGTGTATGAAAGGGGACGAGAGTGTATGAAAGCCTTTCTGTGCAATAACTACTTAGTTATGGCACAAAGGAAGTATTTGGATCACTTTTTCCGTGGTAGAATTATCGGACGACTGGAATGTGGACGTACCCAGCTGGAACTATCCGAGGAACTTGGAATCGCCCAGAGTGTCATCTAAAGGCTTTGGCAACGATTCAAACATGATGGTAATGTGAGTAGATGTTACAGTACAGGTCGCCCCCGAGTTACTACGCCGAATGATGACCGGTATTTGGCAGTTACTGCCAAAAGAAACAGACGGAGCACAGCATCAGACCTGTCTCGTCAGCTCTCTTCAGCTACCGGTACGACAGTTTCAAGGCAGACCGTGTACAGACGCTTAGGGCACATTGGTCTATATGCTCGTAGGCCTGTCAGATGTGTTCCCCTTACCGCAACTCACTGTCGCCTGCGATTATGCTGGGCTAGAGAGCATGCATTGTGGACACCGCAACAGTGGTCTTGTGTGATGTTTTCCGACGAGTCCAGGTTCAGTTTACATTCTGATTTTCGCCGGACTTTCATATGGAGAGCGCCAGGTACCCGTTACCACCAAGAGAACACCATTGAACGACACCGTTACGGTGGTGCAGGATGGCTCGTTTGGGGAGGAATTATTCTTGGTTCCAGAACTGACCTGCATGTTCAGAGTGTAACGATGACAGGCCACATCTATCGGAATGTCATTCTGGAACAACATGTACGTTTGTTTCGGGGCGCCATGGGTCCTGAATTTCTGTATAGGGATGACAACGCCGTGCAAATATTGTAGACGAATGCCTTCAATCGGAGGATATCACCCGTATGGATTGGCCAGCATACTCACCGGACTTGAATCCAATAGAGCATGTGTGGGACATGCTTGGCCGACGAATTGCAGCCCGTCAACCCCCTCCCAACTGTCTATCGGAACTTCGGAGGGCATTGCTTGATGAGTGGTGTAATTTTCCCCAAGATCAGATTGATAATCTGATACTCAGCATGCGTGGGCGTTGTAACGCTTGTATTGCATCGTCCGGGAGACATACTCCGTATTAACCATCATACTAACCATGTTATACTGTTTTCTGTAAATAGGTTCTTTTTTGAAATTTGCTCCAGGGAGTAAAAATCGCAATTTTTATTAATTATGTCAAACATATAGCATCTTTTTTGCTCTTTACCTTTTGTTTAATAAATAGACTTTACAAATAAGTCAAATTTGTTTTGCTTTTGTCTCTTTCATTGCCTGAACTTCATTATCCTTAATTTATGGACATGAATGTAGTAAGAATTCATTTATGTTAAGTTTAGTTCAGTTTAGAGATGTGTTAGGAGATATGTTTAGAGTTGTAATTTAAGAGTTTATACATTATTCTTTTGTTATGACAATAAATTGTTAACTGCTTTCTCATGTTTTACTGCACGTTAATACAAAAGAATAGCCAGTAAGTTTATCAAGTTCCCGTTGATTTTTTGGTTATTGCTTGTTTTAGTGTAATTATGATATATTTATAAAATCTTTCATCCTTTGATCCATAAAATGTGTGAAATTTTCATGTCATATCTCATTATCTGCAGAGAGAGAGAGAGAGAGAGAGAGAGAGAGAGATGATGTTCGCACGTGTCTATATTGTTTGGTTATGAAATAAAAGTTAGAAACTGCGTACTTTGATTATGCGCTCTGCGGTATCTTGTAAGTGGGTTGACGTGGTTTAGTCAGTCATTGCATGTCTGCTACAGTTTCGTATGCAGCATTCAAAAGTTTTAATTGTTTATACATTGCCTGATGGTGTGAACTGTAGACCCAGTAAACAGTTTAGGGCCGGCCGTATCTAAGGCGAGGCAAAGGTGGCTGAAAGGGCGCATCAGTCTTATAGGGGCGCCGTACCGTGAAGAAATTGGGTCCAAAAGAGGATGATTCGCCCCAAGTAGAAATAAGGAAAAGTTGAAATTAAAAACTTTTTTGTTATAAAATCCAATGTGTTTATAAATTATTTTTTTATGAATTTTCTTATTTTTTAAAATGCTTCTAGAAACTAAACCTGTTACAGATTCTTACAAAATGTTTACCAAACACTCCTAATATGCCTTAATATAATTCCGGGTATTGGTTGTAAATTTTGAATTTAATAAAGTTAGTAAAACTAAATTTATATTTAGAAATTTGTCAAATTTCAATGAAAATTCAACGTTTAAATAAAAAATAATCCCTCAAATAAACTGTTGGCTTTTTCAGAATTTTAAGCTTAAAATAGTTCGTTTACCTGCCAACTTAATTTTCTTAAAATCACTTATTTTCAGTTGGTTTATTTTTAATTTCACGCCGATCCCCCGGAAATGCCCCTTCCGATTATTGACGTAATAGCCACAGCCAATCGGGGTTGGTTTGGTTTGGTTTGGAGCGCTACGGTCTACTATTTTGCACACGAGGGCTAATGGGACCGGGACCTACTGCTTAAAGCCGATTCCGAACGGCTACGAACATCCATGCCATAGTGGGATTCGAACCCACGAACTCCGGTACCGACGATCAGCACTTTAACCAAACGGCCATCGTTCGGCAAACCCATTGTATGAATTTAATCGACCAGCGTTCGGCTACAGCCAATCGGGGAATTTAGCGGCTGTGGCATATTTAGCTCCTGAGTGAGCTTTATGCAAATTAGTAGGTATATATAGCCTCGGGATATGTGTTGGGTTATGTTATGTTGTGTTTTTCCTAAATAGGCGTTCAGTTGGGAGATATGTTTAAGAGGTTGTCCCCCCCACTCCTCCAGTAAGAGTTCATTTCTGTTAAGTTTAGTTCAGTTTGGAGATGTTTTAGGAGATATTAGAGTTGTAACTTAAGTTTTTTATTTTTTTTTTTTGTTAGGACAATAAATTGTTAAAGTTAACTGATTTCTCATGTTTTACTGCACGCTAATGCAAAAATAATAGGCCAGTGAGCATATCACAAACTATTCAGTTTGTCAGCAAAATAATATTCTCAAACTATCAAAAATATTTTTAAGTTAATGAGGAAAAATAGAAAAAAAATTTTAAATTAACATGGGAGGAACATTTTGAGAATTAACAAAATATTTTGTGAGTTCTATCTGAATATATGATTGATATATATATATATATATATATATATATGTAATATGGGCGAGACTCATTCAAAAGCACAACACAGTTTATTTCTGGTAAAAAACAAGAAATCCGTACAACAGGCAAACACCTTTACAACTTCGTGCACACAGACAATGTGATCCCGCACATACACTTTTCAAGTAGGGATTCCTCAGGTAAAAAGACTACGAATAATCTCTAAGCACAATTGATCACGTGATACAAAATACCCCTGTTTAAAGAGAACGCGCTAACTATTGGCTAAAGTAGTACAGACAGAGGCCGATTTAAGTCTATAGCGTGTCTGGAGTTAAAAATCAGAATTACCGCTCAAACCCCGAACTCACTTTATGAACAAAAGTTATTAAATTAATATTAAAATAAGTAAATAAGGGATTTTAATATTACACACACACACACACACACACACACACACACACACACACATATATATATATATATATATATATATATATATATATATATAACATGTTTATGTATTTTCTCACTATATTTGGTGGCAGGGGCACAGACCAGTTTTTTGCCACGGGTGCTAAAGGACCTAGTTACGGCCCTGGTTTAGGGTAACGGTTAAAAGGAGGAAAAGCAAAGACAAGGGGTTTTCCGTTTCTGATCGTAGATTTAAAACCCCTGGGAATTTTGATGGAGCAGTAATAAAAGATTTAGGCTCTATTATTATAGGACGCGTCGACAGTATGTTTCTTATAGTGATGTCTTCGAGGTTTTTATACAAAATATCTACACTTGTTTGCCCATTTAGTTTTCTTTTTCCGCACACACAAACACACAAACAAACAATGCCTAGTAGGTGTGCAGTGCATGGATGCATGCAGAACTGGTCCTTCACAAACACATACTCATATATACATATACGTATACTTACATACATGCATACTGTTCCGAGGTACTTTCTCACTGTGGTCTGCACATGCATGCACAGCTTTTGGGAGAGATTTCCTAGAGGAATTTAGGACTTCAATTGTGCACGTCTAGTTTAGGGACCCCCGCAGAAAAGGTATAGATCACGGAATGGCAGCGTAACGGTCAAGCTCGCACAGAGATGTAACCATGAGTTATGGGAGCAGGAGTTAAAAAATAATGTCAGCTTGCACAAAAGGGGCTGATTTAATGAGTCCACCTGCACTTCCGATGGGGGTGCAGATGTGGGAAAATTTCCCGAAAAAAGCGATTGGTAAGGAAGAAAAAAGGACGTTAAAACCGAGGTGAGGAGTTTGGAAACGAAGAGTTTGGAGAAAAGTTGAACTCGGGTTTCGAGAGAAGTGGGACATAGAATCTGAAGCCCCGCTCACCATCACCAACTCGTCCCGTGCGCCCGAACCGACACCTCATGAGAAAAGCCCTTGCCTGCTCCCCTGTGCCTTTTTATGAAGTTAAAGATAAAATAATATTTACAGTCACTTAGGCCTCTATTAATGATTTAATCTTGTAATTGAATAATTACGCGTTATAAAAAGAATTATAATAATTATGGTGTAAATATAAAACATAAATAATTCATGATTGCAAGAAGCAATTTGTAATCGAATGTACAGAATAAATGTATGAATCTCAATATAAAGTATTATGTTCTTACTGTGTTTTCCCTTGTAACTGAACACTGGTGTTATGGTTGTAAGTAAATTACAACACATACATACACACACACATATATATATATATATATATATACAAGGTTAGCAATAAATAAGTTCCTCACTTCTGAGGACCTTAGAATGCGTAAAATTGGCCTAAATAAGATACAATTGGAATTAAATGATGCGCGTGACATTTATGACATAAAAATATTTAGTATAAAAATCTATCTATAGTTGGCGCTGTGATATACATAAACACATTTAATATGTTTTATAAATGCCAAATAATATTAAAAAGTAGCATTAAAATTGTTCAATATATCTCCCTTCATGTTCAACAATATGTTGTAGTCGTAGAACCATATTTTCTATAGCTGGCCGGAATGAATCTGCTGGAATATCAAGAACATAAAGACGAATTTTTTTTACAGTTTTACCAGTAGCGCTTTTTTTTTTTTTTTTTTTTTTGCAACGTAGGCATGATGTACAGACAAGAAACTAATACTCGACTTAACTTAATGAAAGTAAATACAGTGGACTCCGCTTAATGTGATAAGTTTGGGACACCGTGATTTTGATAACAATAAACGATATGCCAAATTAGATTAATTTACATCCCCCTTTAATTCACACGTATTAAATTTCAAAACAAAATGAAAACACACACATTATATTTATGTACCGTATATTATCTTTAAAACATAAGAATTGTATACATAATTTTAAAAAATGATCAATTGTTGACTGTCTACAATTTTTTTCTAAGAAGATCATTGATAAATTGTTCCTAATCATAACCAACCTGTCATAAAGATTTAAAATTTTGATCTTTTGTTTTATAGTTAAATCACTTCGCTTTCTGGTTTCCATATCGACAAGCTGCATGTAAGCGAACAAGGTATAAAATGTGAACACGCTCCTTCTCAGTTCCGATAATAATTTGTTGCCTTCTGCTTATTTGACAACCATTGACCACCAGCAGGGTGTGCGTATTTCTGAAAAATTCCAGGAACTTGTAATTTCCCACTCCTTTGTCATTCCCCATTTTCCTAGGTTGAAGAAGAGAATTCTCGGAAATTCAATCAACAGCGAAGAGAAAAAACAGAATGGGTTCTTTCTGAATATATTGTGAATATTCCTTTGCCAGTTAAAACGAGGTCCGAAAACTGATCCCATTAACCGATGTAATAATCACATAAAACGATAATTTTAACATACAAATGAATAGAGAAAATCGGGACCAAGTGATTTCGATAAGAATAAGGGATTGATAACATTAACCGCTATCACTGTATTATCGGAGTCTACTGTATTATTTTTGGTTTTTTCATCAGCTTCAATTTATTTGTTTTATTCAGATTGTCAAGATCATTTTTCTTTATAAAAAGTACAGAAAACTATAAATTTCAAAAGATTTTAATAGCTTCCAGTTTTTGAAGTGAAACGATTTTAAAGATGCAAGTTCAATGGGAAGGTCTTATAATTATTATACTGTTATACTAGACCAACGTTTCCCAACCTTTGTTGGTTCATGTACCACTTGGTTGTACATCATGCTATATTGTACCACTTTGTAAAAATGATTGTATTTCTGGAATTGTGTTACTGAGAGTGCGTTATATACTTTATAGATAGACCATGTTTTTACATCACATAATGAGACAAATTACGTTGAACTGATGTACCATTAACCGATGTAATGATCACATAAAACGATAATTTTAGCATATAAATGAATAGAGAAAATCGGGACCAAGTGATTTCGATAACAATAAGAGATTGATAATATTAACCGCGATCACATTAAGCGGACTCCACTGTACAATACGTGTTACAGCGTAACCTATAGGCAGATTTTTGTACTAAAATATTTTATGCAATAAATGTCAAGAGCATCATTTGAATTACTTGTAGTTCCAACTGTATTTCATTTGGACCAATAGAATGCATTCTAGAGTCCTCAGAAGTGGGGAACTAACTTATTTATTGCTAATCCAGTATATGTCGTAAAAGGGAGTACATGACAATCCGTTTGCAGTCATAACCAGAAACAACACACCGTTTGAGAAAGACGTTTATTACAGAGTGTCGGTTCGGCGAGTTCCCCTTCGTTATAGGGACGGGACAAACTGAAAGATCTGCTAACATGAAAAATCTATGTAGAAAACTAAGTAAAAATATGAGTAAAAATCTGTTTCAGGTTACGTGCATTTTCTTTTTGTCCAGAATTTCCTAAATTGGCCGTTTTAATTGGTTATACCCCTTCCCTGAGGAAGTAAGTCCCAGTAGTTAGTTTAAACTAGGGGTTAAAAAGTGGAAAGCAGAGAGATTTTTGCTCTTGACTTCAGATTTGAAAACCTTTGAGAATTTTCTCGGTTTTCAACTATAAATTTACTTTGGCGCAAGGCCATAGGCAAGGAAAGGAATTTGGAGGACCGGTCCCCTTCCGAAATTCTTAAAGACCGCATTATGGAAAGAAAAGAAACCATGTGTGTGGATGTGTTATCTGCCTAGATAAGCATAGATAACAGTGAGCTTAGAACAGTGTAACGATCCGTTACATGACCCGAACGAAAGAAGAATGTAAGGTGATCTTTCGCAGCGGACCAATATGTTAGCGGTAAGTACACACGCGTGGTCCGGACAAAGCTGTCTGTGTAGTAACGTCTCAGGCACAATACCGAAGCAGTCGCTTAGGCGGCGGTACATCAAGAAATGTCAGTACGCAGGAGCCAGTGTTCTGCGCCTCTATAATGTCTACTTCCGTCAAAGGACTCGGGTAATAATTATTAATCGAGACTCACAAAGCTTAAAATTCTTCCCACTAAGATAGAAATGAGGTGCCCTTCAAATGCCCAGAAGGAAAAACTGAAGTCATATTTAAGCAACAAAGATCTAGGAGAAGGGGTGAGTATAAAAGAAAAGTTGCCACGGAAAGTTAGAATGATCTTCTACAATGCTTCTAAAATCACAAAAAAATGACTTTGAGGGAGTTCTCAGAGACCTGGGCTTCGAAAGTGGGGAATTTGAGTATGTCGGGGCAATTGCTTCCAGAAGACAAGGACTTGAGCATTGGAACTATGAGTTTCACAAACAATCGGCCCAGCAGCTCCTGACCACCAATTACATAATAGTAGGCTTTTGCAAAATATATTTTAAGAAATTCCTACGACTTACCCGATGCGGCCACTGCCAACTACTAGGGAGCCACAATACCTCACAGTGCCGTAACAGCAAATTCTGCTCCTACTGTGCAGGCCCCCACAGCGAAGAAGACTGCCTAAGGGAAGAACTGGGTTGTGTCAACTGCAAGGATTTTAACCTTGACGTAAAGCATCACAACCCAAACTACAAGCAATCAGACCTCCGTCCGACTGACCACGCCAGTCATGACTCCATCTGCTACTCCTATAGAGCTCGCCTCCACGCCCTTATCAGTGACGAACTTTAAGAATGAACACCCTCTCCCAGAGAAAGTCATTAAAACTGCTTCAATGCAACCTCAATAATAGCAAAGTAGCAACTGCACATATGCTGCAATATTTAATTGACAATAACATAGGGATAGCTCTGTTGCAAGAAGTATATTGCATAGAAAACAGAATCTATGGCCTCCCCAACGCCTGGCTATCCTTTGCTTCACAGGAAAAGAAGGCCTTTATAATTATAACAGACCCAAACCTCTTAGTCTCCCCAGTAACAGTCGCCAAAACGTCGGTGTTTATAAGGCTCGAAATAAACGACAAAAGCCTAATACTGGGCACGGTATACGCACCTCCCCATGATGATATAGGCATCAGCCTCCAAGAGTTGGACCTTTCTATAAAAACAGCCTCTGATAATGACCTAGACATCCTAATAGGCGGCGATCTTAACGCTCGCTCCCCACTTTGGGGCTATGCCGCGGAAGATACTTAGACTTAGATGACCCACACCCACATCCAACTGAAGAAGTTTATGGATGCAAAAGCCTAAGTGGGTGGGGAGAACCTTTCGACATTATTCATTTTAATGTTATACACTGAATTATTAACTTAAAACACTTTTTTTTATCATTATTACTATTTTTACCAAGTATTTTCCCTCATTTTAAAATTTTTAAAATTTATTTTGTATATAAGAGTAATTTGAATTTAATATATTATAAATTTCCTTTAATTTTTTAATATGATTACGATTATTGTCTATTTTTTTTAAAATATTCGATCTGTGTTTCGTTTTCGTATTTTTTGATACACATCGGAACTAGATTACATCTTACTTGCATGTAATGCTGAGGGGTGCCTATCATTCCACATTTACAGTTTGGTGAATCTAATTTTCCAATTCTGTACAAGAAGGTTGGGAAACTTCCATGACCGGTAATGAAATAATTTAATACGTTATTTTCGAATTGTAACTTTTGTTCTACTTTAGACATTATAGTATAGGTTGCTCTTCCTTTTTCACTATTGTCCCAATAATCTTGCCAATCTTTATTTATGCTTTCTTTCATATATTTTTTAAATATTGATACCGGGAGCTATATAGGTTTGTAATTTATTGATTTAGTGGCGTTCTTTGCTAAAACATCTGCATTTTCATTACCGGTATTCCCCGTATGTGCTTTGATCCAAATTATATTAATTTTTAGGTTATTCATGTTTTAGCATGCTTCGTACTTAATTCTGATTTCGGTACTAATTGTTCTAGGCTTTTGATTGCGGAAATACTGTCAGTATATAAATATATATTGTCTTCACTCAATTCTTTTATCTTTCTGAGCGAATCAAGTATTGCAGACCCCTCAGCCTGAAATACAGTATTATGACAATGCAATTTTCTTTTACAGGTATATACTATCTTATTTCTTTTTATTATTACATAACCGTAACCCGTTCCTGTTTCCATTTTACTTCCATCTGTAAAGATTTTTAATCCTTCATTTATTATATCATCTTGGATCTTATCGTAATATAATTTTAGATTTATGGGGATATCTATTGGATTATTGTTCTTTTTCAAATTTTTCAATTCTATATTTTCTGCTTGTAATATATTTCCCTGATAAGTTTCTTTCGATCCTCTGTATCTCAATTCATAAATTTTTGTTAAGTATTTGGCTGTTATGAATATTGGTGGGATTCCTGATAATAAGTTTAATACTGGGTTTGATACTGTTCTATAGGTATGCAGGATTTTTATCACAAATTTTCTTTGTATTGAGTATAGTTTATTAATTCCATGACTATTAAGAAAACCATACCATGCCTCTATTCCATATAGAATTTTTTTCTCTACTACTGTAATATACCAGGTTCTCATAATACTTGACTTTATGCCCCAGTATGCATTACCGAGTCTATTAGTATTTATTATTAATCTAGTGATTTCTGTTTCCAAGTACTTTAAATGTTGTTGAAAATTTAGACCTCTATCAATAATTATACCCAAATATTTTAAGTGCTTTACAAATTTAATACTCTTGTTATTTATTTTTAGGATGGGATACCTTTTACTCATATCCTTTCCAAAATTAATTGCTTGGGTTTTTTCAGCTGAAATTTTTAAGTTTAGCTGTGTTGTGATACTTACAAATTCTTCTATTAAACCATTTCCTACATCTTCAATGTTATTTCGGGAATTAGCTGAGAAGATCAATGCAAAATCATCTGCATATGCAACCAATTTACACTGTCTTTCTTCAAAATGGTTTAAAATTTTATTCGCAATAATATTCCAGAGAAGTGGCCCCAGACATGAGCCCTGAGGACACCCATCTCTTATTTTAAAATAATTTATGACTTCTCTGGTTTTTGTTCCAACTCTTCTATT
Source organism: Pardosa pseudoannulata (assembly GCA_032207245.1). Taxonomy (NCBI): domain Eukaryota; kingdom Metazoa; phylum Arthropoda; class Arachnida; order Araneae; family Lycosidae; genus Pardosa; species Pardosa pseudoannulata. The sequence goes on from JAGEOH010000450.1 coordinate 25,808, forward strand.
AGATAAATAGCTGTGTAGTATATGTTTTAAATATAAGGAAATATTGCTTTCATTAATTTCTTGCTTTAATTTTAACCATTCTACGTTATCGAAAGCTCCAGCTATATCAATAGACAACAATATGGTATATTTAAAATTTTTATTCCTTTCTTTTATCTCTTGTAGTATATAATCCAAACATTTTGTAGTGTCCGAATTTTCCAGGAAGCCAAATTGATTTTTGTTAAAATAGTTATTCTGTTGTAGTTCATATCTAATTCTATTGTTTAATATTCGTTCGAATACTTTGCTGATGGTAGGAAGGAGGCTTATAGGTCTATATGAAGCTGGGAAAATTGGATCCTTGTTTGGTTTTAGGAAGAAAACTAACTGTGCAAATTTCCAGCATCTCGGGAAATAGCCTATTGTAAGTAATTTATTAAATAATGCTTCAAAAAATCTTTTATTTGTTTTGAACATATATTTGATTATTAGTGGATCCAACTTATCGTGACCTGGTGCTTTGTTGTTTTTTTGACCATCCACAGCCATTTTTATTTCTCTGTTATTAATTTTTGGTATATGTTTCCCTGCATGTTGAGTTTCTTCGTCATCTTCTGCAGTAATTTTAAAGTGGTGATTTATTAATTTGTCTTCTATATCTTTAATATTAGAATCTATTGGCATACTTTCTAATAATACATTTACCATTCTTTCTACTTTAAATGATTTTTCTTTAAAAATATTGAAAGCAGCTCCAAAGGTTCTTTCTGTATTCACACAATAGTTTTTCCAACTCCTAAGTTTTGCTTCATTTATTTCAATTTTATACTTTGCTCTTTCTTTTTTATAATTCAATTTATCTTCTATTAATTTTGTTCTTTTATACCTTTTGTACAAGGCATTTACTTTGTTACGCTGTGTTCTTAACTCTGTAGTCCACCATTTTATATTTGTATTTCTTTTCTGACTTTTCATTTTAAATGTTTTCTTGCAAATTTCCTGTATTTGTTCTTCAAAATATGACAAAATATCATCTATTTTTCTTAATTCATTAGCACTTTCTAATTCATCAATTACATTTTTAGCTAGTGAATTAAATTTATTTTTAAAATATTTAAATTTTCCAAATTTGCTTTTATATCTTGGTAAATGATTTTCGATAACACTCTTTTGTAAATCAAAAGTTATTATTCTGTGATCACTATTGCTATTTATTTCATGAACCCTCCAGTTTTTAATATATTCTGTCAGATCACCTGAGCAAATAGTTAAGTCAGGATAACCTATCTTTTCGTCTTGATAAAAGGTAGGAGGTTGTGTGGGGTCATTACAAATATTTAAATTATAAATTGCACAGATGTTTAGTATCGTTTCTCCTCGCATATCTCTTCTATTGTAACCCCATAGGGGATTTTTTGCATTAAAATCTCCGGATATAATTACTTTTTTATCTATGATTTTATCTATCCAATTTAAATCCTCTTGAAAGTTACTCGATGGTGAAGAGTAAAGTGAACCAATTAAAATATTACCCGTATCTGTGCTCAGAGAAATGAAAACTGAATTCAAATTTTTCATTACTTCTATAACTGTAGTGGAATCCCTTTTTACTATGATAGCTGCTTTTTTACTTTTTGAAGTAAAGACCAACCAATCATTTGAGAAACCTATTAGTGAATTATTTTTTAAATAAATATCCTGTAATAATAAAATGCTGATATTATTATCTATTGCAAATTGTAGAACATTTGGAGTTGCAGCCCGGCATGATTGTAGATTTAACTGTAAAAATTTAATCACATTATTTTGCAACATGATGTTATCCATCCCTACACTTATTTAATAATTGATTCTTTTTGTTTATATATGCCGGGCAAGCAAATGAATCTGAGCGGTGGTTATTATTTTCAGTGCAGTGCAAACATAATGGAGTTGTTATTATGCATGTTCTCGTATCATGATGTTTTTGGCATATCGCACATATAGTTTCATTTTTACATTTAAAGCTTAAGTGTCCATACTGTTGGCAGTTGTAACATCTCTGAACCTGTATATAATTAGAAATTCTGACTCTGGTATAGTCTATTAGAATTCTCCTCTTTCTTATTAGATAATCCTGTGTGAAATTATCTGTTAGTACGATGGCATTTTTATTACCTGTCTTTCCAGTAAATATCTTTATTATTTCGATTTCTCTGCCTTCCAATTCTTTAATATTCTCAATTTCCTCCTTTATTGTTTTTTCCTTTGTTTCTTCCGATAATCCCAGTATTATTATTCTATTTTTTCTTTGTTTATTTATTCTAATTGTTGCTAGGTCTGAAATATGTTTACTTGTTTCCAGATTTTCCTTAAGTTTTTCCAATTTTTGTCGGTCTTGCATTTTAATAATTAACTTATTTGGTTTTGGTATGATTAAATCTAGTGGATTGCCCAAATTGCTATTTTTTATATTCGTTTTTAGTATGTCCCTATACGTTTTAGCTCCTTCCTCTTCTCTAGTTTCAATTATCAGTACAGGATCTTCTTCTTTTATTTTTCTCTCAATTTTAGGATAATGTAATGTATCTTCCTTTATTTCTTTTATTAGCTTTATAGTTTCAGCTATTTTCTTCTCCACGTCTTCTAGTTCTGCTGATTTACTTTTTTCACTTTCCAGTGTTGCCTTTAAATTTATTTCTCTAAATTTTTCCTCATATTCATCAATTTGTTTATTTAATTCCTCTATTTTTTCTTTGTATCTCTCGCATTCTGTGCATTTATCCATTGCAATTGCTGTAACAGAAATTTTTTGCAATATCTCATCAGTTTTCATTGTTAACCGGTCAAATATTATTGTATTCTTTTCCTCTTGTTCTTTGGTTAAGTCCAATTTCTGCTGCAATTCTTTAATTTCCATCTCCATCTTTTCTTTTATTTTAATTAGTTCATTATTACTTTTCTCTAATTTATTGCAATTTGCACAAGTTGTTGTGATTGTAATTGGGCAATGCTCAATCGTTTCAGATATCATTTTCATTATTTCTGGTTTAACTGATTTTAATCCTTTTTTCGGATTTGCTGTCAATATTTCTTCTAAATACTTATCCAATTTTGCCGAAAAAGCATTTAAATACTTAAGTATATTATATCTAGTTATACTTGGACTCGTTTTGATTTCTCTCTTACTCCCTGTTGGGGTAATATCAGTACTTGTAGCCATGGTTTAAATCAAACCTCTAGCTGAAAATCCCACTAGCTATTAGGTTATGGAAAGACGTACTTTTAATAATTGGAATAAATAATAATAATAACCACTGGTTAAATTTTTTCTAACCAGTGGTTAGAGGACACTTTAGGACCGACAACCCTTAGAATCAATGCGTCAGAATTAGCAGGACTATTTAACATCCAATTTAATCCCTAGACAAGGGCTGAGATTTAAAGAGTTTAGCTAAGCAGTACCCTATTAATTAAAAATGATCGCGAGTCAATTCCATACAACATCAGAACAAATTATATATAACATGAGAGATCACATCAAATATTAACAATAAACAATTAAACTCCCGACACCAATTGACTGTAAAGTAATACTAACAACAATAACAAGAATAATAATTCAGAACAGTACAGTTAACTATATGTACAATCACTTCCAATATCCTCAGGAAGGGGAAAAAAGTAAATAAATATGTAAACAAATAAACAAATAAATAAATAAATCAGTCTTATTATGACACACAATAAACCATCACTAACTCACAAACAACTTAATTTCATACTTAAAGTCAGCTACTTCTACTGAAATTTCAGCATCCGTTGTTGCTTGGCAACCAGCACCGGGAAGAAGGGGCGTTGTTTACAACTCTCAGTAAGATGGCGATCTTGCTTCAAATCACTTGAATAGTCAGAAGTTCCAAATTTCCAATTAAAATATCTAATTCGGTGATGGTCCTACAGCAGTGACAAATACGTCGTTCTTTCTCTAATTTTTCCACTTTTCAGTCTACCTTTTTTACTAGACCTTATTTTCTTCAGGTTAATAACTTATAATTTCAATGATTACTACGACTTAAACTAATAATCTCAACTAAAATTATACTAGCACAACTCATGAAGTATTGCATTTATACTCATAAAACCAATATCTATACATTTCTTGTAACTTAGTTTAAAGGAATAAAACAAAAATATTAATCAAATAAACTTATTTCAATGTATAATATAGAATTATCTGAGAGCTCAAAATTTCACCTACGTTCGCCACGGCGGTCGAAAGGCTTATCAGCGCGGAAGACACTAGAGGAAGACAAGTCATTGACCTTATCTTCTGCCATGACCTAGCTCTCTCAAATTCCAACTACGATCCGCCAACTTTTGAACACGCAGGCAGACAGGGTTGGCCAGATCTCACTGTGAGTAGTTTGACGGGTACATCGCGAATCCACGACTGGACTGTAGAGAACACCAACTCCTATAGTGACCACAAGTATATAACTTTCAGCCTTTCAGCAAACACAATTTGTAACGGACTAATGCGATTTAAAACTAACTTCGGTAACCATCTAAAATTCAAAAAGATGCTCACTCCGCATATAATAGACATTAAACTAAAACTAAACCAAGCTAACTCCCCAGAGGAGCTAAACGAAGCTACCTCCTATATGATGAAACTTCTAACCGATGCAGCAAAAATAGCATATAAATTTAAAAAGCCAAAAAAAGTGAAGAACTTCAGGTGGTGGACTCCCCAGCTATCCAGTCAAAGGAATAAAGTTAACGCACTGAGCAAAAGACTTAAGAATACCCCAGATGACTTGGACCTGAAGACAAAATTATCAAAAGAACGAGCACTCTATAAGAAAGCGTTAGTAAAGACCAGAAATGATGCCTGGAGGAACTTCTGCAAAGAAAACTCAAATAACTATGGGCTAACCTACAAACTTGGGCACGGCAAGGTCTTTAAACCGCATGACCTCTTGATAAATTGGGACAACAACCCCACTAGGAACCAGAAGGATCAAGCCATCAAGCTCACAGAATATCTTTTCCCGTTAGCTACAAACCCAATCCTAACACAGGCCATGCCCAACATCTCAGGAAACAAACCACTCTCGAAGGAAGAGGTCAAGGAAGCATTGCGCACTCTAAACAAAAAGAAGGCACCAGGACCTGATGCGATAGACGTAACCATGCTCAGGCAGCTAGACTCTCTGAACAAGTCAGTGCTATTTGAGTGGGCACAGAAGTGCTTTGCTCTGCAACACATTCCAGACCCGCTCAAAGTGGGGCAGATTGTTTACTTTCAAAAAGCGGGAAAGGACCCAACCAACCCGAACTCTTACAGACCTATATGCCTGCTGCCAACCTTAAGTAAACTCCTAGAAAAAATAATAAACAAAAGACTGATGTACTTCCTCGAAACCAACAGATTACTAAGTGATTTCCAGCACGGCTTCAGGGAAGTACGTTCATGTGACACTGCTTTAAACTATCTCACAACAATAGGAACTAACAAATATAATAACAAATTAACCAACGTGATATCTGTTGACATAAGGAAAGCCTTCGATTCCGTTCCTTGGCCCATTCTTATTGACCGGATGATAGAAATTAAGTGCCCATCAGTTCTAACTAACTTAGTTCGTTCTTATTTGTTAGGTAGAAGCATAGTAGTGTCATGGGGCCCAGACCCAACTAAACACAGAATTAGTAAAGGCTGCCCCCAAGGCTCATGCTTAGGCCCTACCCTCTGGTTAATAATAGCTGAAATCATATCCTGTAACCTCAGTCCGAACCTTGAATCTAGACTCCTGGTCTTTGCCGACGATTACCTTATAATCAGTGCTGGGGAGCACAGGAGAATAATCGAAGCACGAGCGCAAGAGGCACTCAACTCCCTGGCCAAAAGTATCTCCCGGGTCGGACTTAATATTGCACCAGATAAAATCTACCAGGTAACCTTTGTGGCCAAAAAGCGCCTCCACAGATACCCTACTCTAAGGCTTAATGGGACCTCAATTCCCAACTCTGACGTACTCAAATATCTTGGAGTCACATTCCAGCCAGACCTACGTTGGACCTCCCACATTAAAAACCTTAAGACTAAGGTACAACTGCATCATGTTAATCTACTTAAAGTAGCTGGTAAGTGCTGGGGCACCACGGGAGAACGCCTCCGTGTCTGGTATAGGACAGTAACGGAACCCTCCCTAACTTACGCAGCGGCAATATGGGGTTTATCTCTTAACGAGTCAGTGAATAAAACTCCTAGCGTCAGTACAACGCCCCTTCTTACTCAGAATTGCAAGAGCCTACCGGACAGCACCCTCTCTAGCCTTGAACGTCCTGACAGGCTGCCCGCCGCTGTACCTAACAATTCAAAGGAAAGCCAGAGAAGCGAGCCTTCTGAGGCTTGAAAGAAGAATTGATGCCCTAGATGTGGACCCAAAGGAAATACTAAGTAAAGCACCCGTTTTGCATATGCACCCTGCAGACAGGAAATTCGACTTCAGCGGAAGCCACAATAGTGACGCAATAGAAATTTATACAGATGGTTCAAAAATGAAACAAGGAGTTGGTTCCGCCTTTATAGCATTGCAACAAGAAAAACTTCTAAATAGATATAAAATTTCCCTAAGTAAACACTGTACAGTCTTCCAAGCAGAACTCACCGCATTAGAATCAGCCCTAAAGTGGCTATCGTCTCTCCCGGGCACAACTCCATCTTCAATCTTCTCGGACAGCCAGGCAAGCATAAATGCAATTACCAAATTCTCCCCAAAAAATAGTCAAGTTCAACGAATCCAACTCCTTATTTCGCAGATCTCCAAAACAAGAAAAATAACCCTCAACTGGGTGAAAGCCCACGCAAACTCAGACGGCAATAATCAAGCGGACGCCCTGGCCAAGTCCGCAGCTGAACAAGACCACACTGATCTGGAACTTCCTCTCCCAGAGGTCTACATCAAGGGCAAACTTCGAGAGCGCCAAATAGCTGACTGGCAGGCCACTTGGGACACATCGGAGAAGGGTAGGCCTGTCTACGCGTACTACCCGAAAGTAAACCCCACCAGGCTAATTTCCAATGCAGCCCTTACAGCTTTCCTTACCGAGCATGGCCCATTCCCGGCCTATCTTAGCCGGTTCCAGCTTTCCGATTCGTCTAGTACGAGATGTGTTTGCGGTGGCCCGGGTTTGCCCGACCACTACCTATTTGACTGCTCCCTCACTACGGATTGGCATTTCAAGCGCCCCAGACCAGACCTGAAGGGTGTCTGGGCTGATCAGCTAATTTGTAACAAAACTCTCTCATCCAAACTAAACAAGCTGTTCGGTTGGCTAATGGAAAATTCAGAGAATCTGCAGGCCCCGTAACAAGGCTGATTCTGAATATATAGCTTTCACTGTACTGCGATTTTGTATTTATTTATATGCATTTATCTTGTAATTATTATCAATTTTTTTATTTTAATTTAATTTTTTTTAATTTTATGATTTTTACTTTTTTTGTATTTCCAGTGTAATTTTGTCTGTTTTGTATTTGTATGTGTTAGTTTGAGATATTTTTACTGTATTTACTATAATGCATTGTATATTAAAGAGCTGCTGTGGATTGTACACCCGGGGACACCCAAAACATCTTAAACCTTTGTTTTAAGGTAGATGGTCCTCGTTGGTGCAGACAATTATTCATCGAGCGACCTTGTAGTGCCCACATGGGCCCAGTTACCGGTGCCGCAAATGAATTTAAGTTGTTTTGGTCGGGTGACGACCTTTAAGATGACCTTTAGGCCACATCTGGAAATGAATCAGCTGATCCAGGCGGGGAGTTGACCGAAGGATTGCGTCACCCTGGTTCTGGAAGGTTCCGGAAGAATCATGCTAGGGGAACCGGGACCACTATAAAAGAAGATTGGCTGAGCCAAGAAGAGGGTTTTTTTTTCCTTGAGAGTTGCTTTGGAGCTGTTTTGTGGAGCTCGAGAGGAGTCCACTCGTCTCTCCGATTGCCGGAGCTTGTTTTGCTTTAGAGACCGCCAGCGCCCCTGCTTTTGCTAAGAAGTCGACTTTCGACTTTGATATTTTTTTCTACTTCGTGCTTAGATGTAGGTCGATGAAAGTGACCCTTACTCTCATTTTGGATCGTCCTGCATCCTGAGCTTCCTCAACGAACTCCACGTGATACGCATTCTGAGCGTTTGAGCCTCAGTTTGGAAGCCGATTGTACTGATCGTCAGCCCGGAGATTATAGTGTGAGCGTTTCGTACCGGCACTAATTAGAAAACTGTTCCAGTGTTCGAGAAGAACTAGCTTCACTGTACCCACGCATTATTATTGTATTAACGTTATTTCAGCACCGAGATCTCAGAAGATTTAAAGTCTACTGAAACACGTACATAACTGTACATAATTATTCACTCGAATAAAGTATTTATTCTAGAGTAAACGGTTGTTCAGCCTGTATCATTGACGGTCTCGCCTACCCATACTTCAGGATGTCACAACAGTGACGTTGAATTAAGAAATAGGTGCAAATTGGATTTGACATGCAAGAACAGACTGACTATCATTTTTGGCATCTCGTCACAATATTGTTGCACAATCGGAAGAAATTGTATTCGATTATTTCGTCGTCGATTTAGTTTACTTTTACCTTATATATGTATATAAATACACACACACACACACACACACACACACACACACATATATATATATATATATATATATATATATATATATATGTATGTCAGGTTTCCACTAAACGACACTAGAGTCCTGAGTACATTTTCATAGCTTTATTCAAATCTCAGAGCACAATACTCATCAACGATCTTCAATGACGTCGCACATTGGCGCCTAACATTTAACAAAGGCAGGCTTAGCTGCCACGGGTAGCCACAGCTCTGTCTGCGGAATGTGCACACTGCTCTCTGCTATAGATCACTGCGCGTGAGCCTTATTTATATGGCTAACTCCTCACGCCGCGTCACTCTCAGTAAAGAATCCCTAATTAAAATCTTTTAAAATTAGTCTACAATTTAAATCCTGACATATATATATATATATATATATATATATATATATATATAAATACATATATAATATATATATATATATATATATATATATATATATATATATATATATATATATATATATATATATGTCAGGTCTAAAAAAGGAGTAGTTGGAAATTATGTGAGTTAAAAAAGATGTTAAAAAGGGAACTCTTTAATAATGATAATATAAAAGAAAAAGACTCACCCTCGCTTAAGCTTTTGGGATCAACCGGTCAGGCGGAAGCATTTTTGAGCTATTTGATGAGCTTGCAAACAGATAAGATCAGTCAGCGCGTGGACATGGAACTGTGAACACCTATTCCACTCTTAGCTCTGCCATGAACAATGAAAATGGCGCAAGTTGCTCTCACATAGAACTATGAGTTAATAAAATTATTATTATCAAGAAGACTGTTTTCTATTGCCTTAACTCTAGATCACGACATTACATATATTGGGTTGTTCGGAAAGTAATTTCGTTATTTCTCGACAAAGGTTTTAATTGTATTTTTTTCACCCAACTTCACATTTAAGCCGTATAATTTTTATATGCTTTGAGAGCAGCTCATATAGCAAGGCTTGTGTGTGAAAAATTCCAATTAATGCTACGCAGTAGTTTTTGGTTGGTGCCCTTTTAAATATGGAGAGCGATAAGCAGCATTTTCGACATATCTGACTGTTTTACTGCAGAAAGGGTAAAAATTCTGTTCAAGCCAGAAAGAAATTGACCGATGTGTATGTAGAAGGTGTGTTAACAGTACGCCAGTGCCAGAACTGGTTCGCTAAATTTCGCTCCGGCAATTTTGATGTCGAAGATGCACCACGTTCGGGAAGGCCGGTTGAAGCTGATAAAGACGCGATAAAGGCATTAGTTGATGCGAACCGGCGAACAACAACACGTGAGATCGGATTGAGGTTAATTTATCAAATTCAACAGTTTATGACTACTGGAAAGGCCTGGGATTATCCTCGAAGCTCGATGTATGGGTTCCTCATGTTCTCACTGAGAGAAATCTGTGTCGCCGCATTGAAGCCTGCGATTCGCTTCTCAAACGTCACGAAAATTATCCGTTTTTGAAGCGCATCATCACTGGGGACGAAAAACGCAAGAGGTCATGGAGCAAAAAAGATGAACCGGCTCAAACCATTTCCAAAGCCGATATTCACCAAAAAAAGTTGATGCTGTCTGTTTGGTGGGATTTTAAAGAAATCTTTTTTTTTTTTTTTTTTTTTTTTTTTTAAAGCTTTTACCGGATAACACAACGATTAATTCGGAAGTCTACTGTCATCAGCTGGACAAACTGAATGATACACTTCAACAGAAAAGGTCAGAACTAATCAACAGGAAAGGTGTAGTGTTTAACCAAGACAACGCGAGACCTCACACAAGTTTGGTCACTCGCCAAAAGCTTTTACAGTTTGAATGGGATACAATGTCACACCCACCATATTCTCCAGACCTGGTACCATCGGATTATTATTTGTTTCGGTCACTCCAAAATATTTTAGACATAAAACCTTCACCTCAAATGAGGAGGTCAAAAACCACCTCGACCAGTTTTTTGCCAGCAAAGACCAAAACTTTTATGAGCGTGGAATTTTGCTACTACCAGAAAGATGGCAAAAGGTGTTGGATCAGAACGGCCAATATATAATTTAATAAAGTATTTGTTTATTATACAAAAACTGTCTTTCATTTCCACAAAAAAAAAAAAAATAAAAAATAAAACAAAATTATTTTTTCCGAACAACCCAATATATATATGATTGAACTTTCCGAGGCACTTTTGTCATTGTAATTATTCAACAGTTTCACTATCATGCAATTCACTTGGTTAATAAACTAGTAGCATCCGCGTGCAACTATTTAAAAATAGTTTGAGTTAAAAAAAATCAAAAGAAAAATATTTGTGGTTTATAGATTATTCTATTTTTGTGAACTCTTTGCGGCTTTTTTTTCCGATTGCTAGGTTTGGTTGCCTCTTTCCGCTCACATATTGATTCATTCCAATTAATACGTTAAATTAAGCCTGTGACAGTCACACGAGAACAATTTATAGAAACCAACTTTGAAATTTCCTAACTGACGCATTATATGGTTAGCGAAAGAGAGGTGATGATAGCACGGGATTTTTATTTTTAACTCTGGAAACGGAGCTTATCTACATCAGTGCTCTTCAACCTTTGTCACGCTTAGAAATATTGCTGAAAGTGGCCGAATGGCTAGGGTTCTGACATTCGGTATCGGAGTTCGTGGGTTCGAATTTTACTGGGACATGGATGTTCCTGGCCGTTCGGAAACGGCTTTAAGCAGTAGGTTCCGGCCTCATTGGCCCTCGAAAAATAGTATCACTCCAAACCAAACCAAACCTTAGAAATATAAAATGTGTTTTAAATAATGTATAAAGTAGATCAGTATGTTAAGGGTATTTTATATTAAAACATCACCTTTACAACTTCAAAAATTCGATTTTTGGATTTTTATGCTATTGAAATTTCTAGATATTTATAAATCGTTTAAAACAAATCCCATTGAAATATTCGAATTAGAACTTGTAAAACTCTACAACCTTTGCATTTAATACCCTAACTTTTAAAGACACTTTAAAAACTTTAAATGAGTTTTACAGAAAACGGTGTTTTTTCAACTTGTGCGCCAATGTAAATAAAATTCTATTACACATATTGATTTCAAATAATCACGTAAATACATCATACATCTACGATGAAACTCTACTTACTTTTTTTGCTGTTGCTTATTTCATTTAATGTTTATTACATTTAAATGGCATTTTTTAACACAATTTTGACTTTGAAAATTCAATCACCAGGTGTGATTTCTGATAATTTTTAAAAACTTAAATAGGTGGAGAATTATGCCTAATAATTATTGCTTACAAAAATTATTAATGAACTCACTTTGTGTTGTTGTAAGTATGCGTAATAGAAAAAATTTTAAAATTGTTGAAACAAGTTCTCCATTTTCATTTTATAAAAAAATGATCTTATGTTTTAGAAGCGAAGAAAGTTTAGGAAGACTATTTAAATAATAACAAAGAACAAATGCTTAAAATCGCATGTATTTACGATAATAACTGAAAAAGATGTGGTAGAACGAAAAAGGAGAAAAAACCAAGTTGCTTATGACCCCTGTGACGCCTTCAATATTCTCAAATGAGAGGTAACGTGAATAATGGATCACAGTCAAAGATAAATTTGGAAATTTACTTTAATTCTGGATTAAATACGGCTATTTACAAAGGAACTTTAATTCCTGAATCATGTAGAACTGCAAAGGATGGTTGCCAGTAAAACTTCCTCACCATGATCACAGTCGAAAGAAAAACAAGAGATTTAATAATCTCTTACAAGTGGGGAGGCTTTTCAGGGTGCAATCAAACACAATTTATCCCCCGTTCGGTATCCGAGATTCTGCCGCTCCCTATATGAGCGGACTTTACGAATCTCCCGAACTAGCAAGCTCTCTGATAAAAAAGGCGAAAGCCTCCACGAGGTCAACACACCTCCGAAAAAAAATGACGCAAAATTGAAGCATTTTATACCTGGGGGGTCAGTTAAAGTTCCGCAATTGTTTTTTGGGTCAGTTAAGATCCCAGTTACTTGAGAACTCCAGCTAAAGTTAGTTATATTTTTTAGCTGAATTCTCATTCGCTGGCTGTCCCTTCACGGGATATCCAAACATTCATTAACGAGATTCATCAGGGGCGTATTCGTCTATTCAGTCCGATTGTCAAGATCCCAGACTCTGAGACGTCACGCTATTGTCCAGGTAAACAGGTGTGCTCTGGTCAGCTGTTTTTGAGCGTGCTCGGACAAAGGGGAGTCTTCACACCCCTGAACACTGAAAAAACTTAGTGTTCTTAAAAAAATTCTATACATATTCTGGTTCGTTTTCACTTTTATTCTATTCATTCTTATGATCTTTTAATTTATGTGCACAGGTTTTCCGGGGTTGAACGGTACTTTCGGGAAGACAAAGATATGGTATCGAAGTTTTTTGACAATAAATATGGGTCCTTTTACCATCCACACGAATTTGACGCTTTCTTACTGATACGCACACGGCAAAATAAACTCCTTCAGTTGTTAAAAAGAGAAAAAAAATACCTAAGTGATTCTTTTGGGAAGACAAAGAAACGTTTTTCGACAATCAGTGGGGGTAAACGAAAAATCAATGTGGATAAAAATAACATTGTTTAGTCCGAAATGAATAAAACGATCATTGCAGGTACCACGAATCGATGTTTCACTGTATGTCTATTTATATACAACTATTAGTAACGACTTTACAATTAAAGCCTAATGACACACTACTTCCTGATGCAACTGATAATCACAAGTTGCTGTTATTTATTTCCTCCGTCTCCTTAATATATACGTGTATACGCGCACAAGGACAACTTAATTCCTGCGTTAATGGATTTCGATCGAATAATCACGCCATAAATGAAGTTCGAAATCGCAGAAAAATGCCTTCATTAGAAATTTCAATATTCTCTTTTTGCAGTTATTGGAGGAAGGAAAAAATGAATTAATCAATGCATTTAATTTTTGGGTTTCTATTTCTTCTTGTATTGGCACTGAATACTTCTTTGTAAACTCAAAGTCTACAAAGATCTGCTGGTATTTGAGTTAATGGTCTCATTATTCAGTTTTATATATATATATATATATATATATATATATTATATATATATATATATATATATATATATATATATGACATGGTCATTGTTAAGGCGAATGGAAAACAGTCTTTTTTGATAATAATACGTTTATTAAATCATAGTTTCATTTAAAAGCAAAACTTGCGCCATTTCTATTTGTTCGTGGCGGAGATATGCATGGACAAGTGTTGACAGCTCTCATCCACGCGCTAACTAACTCATATGGGTACGCTTAATCATCAAATTCTTCAAATAACCTTTCCGCTTGACCGGATTACTCTAAAAGGTTACTGAAACGTGGGTCGTTTTCATTTGTTTTATTATTATAAAAGAGTTCCCTTTATAAAATCGTTCATAACTCACGTAATTTCCAACTACCCCTTTTTTAGACCTCACATATATGTATGTATATATATATATATATATATATATATATATATATATATATATATATATATATATATATATATATATATATATATATATATATATATATATATATATATATATATATATATATATATATATATATATATATATATATATATATATATATATATATATATATATATATATATATATATATATATATATATATAAATGAACTCCGGAACTCCGATACCACAGATCAGCTCTCCAATCGTTCGATTATTGGTCATTCTTCATTCTAGGGAAGGGACGAACTATAAGATCCTCTAAAATATATATTTGGCACTCTAAGGGCCAGTCTCGCCAAAGTCGTTTAATGGCTAATCCCGATTTACCCATGGCGCTAACCAATCGTGGGACGCAATTCTCCGTTTAAACAGAGATTAATCGTGGTTAACCGTTAAAAGACTTTGGTGAGACGGGTCTTAAAATAAATCTCTTGGAAAAATCTAAGACAAATCTGGAAAAATTCGGTCTCCGAAATAGTGCATGCTTTTTTTAAATTCAGAATTGTCTAAATTGGCAGCTAGGGCATTATAATGGGGCTTTCGCCCTTCATCGTAGATTTGAAAACCCCTGAGAATTTTATCAGACTGTTATGATGGCTTTTGACTTAATTTACTACAGTGTAGCGGGTACAATTACTCCCCTCTCCTTTTATGATAGGTGGCGCTAAGAGAGCCATCTAGTTTGTTTCCATAGTGTCAGTGATCTCTCTCAGTGTGTGCGTTATATATGTTGTTGTTTTTGTACTGTGTTGTGGAATGTAGCGAACTAAATAAAAATGGTTCCTAAAAATGGACTAATTATTTCACAACGCCTTTTTGAATAAATGAGTCTTGTCTTTCTAGAACAGTACTTTTAATTTATCATATTATAGGAGGCATTCTGATAATATATTCTCTAAAGGTCGTCGAGGTTCTATACAAAACCTGTATATTCGTTTATGGATTTAGTTTACTTTTTCCCTTCACACACACAAACACTCACACATATTTCTATATATATGTATACACATACATATATACATATAACATACATACATACACACACACATATATATAAGTGTGTGTGTGTATGTATGTAATGTAGCACTTTATTTTAGTAACTCCTTCCGAAAGCTTCTAGGGTTATAAACCCGTATGTCACAGTTTATAAAGTGTGAGCTAGCCATTCAGGGTTCTTAATGGTTAATCACATGGGGGACGCTTGATGACGTGGAGGAAGCGAAACTAATTATATAAATAATTGTATAAGAAGGGCTGATTCAGCAGGAATTCATTTTGGTGTTATCGTATTCTCCAACTCGATATAAAGAACAAAAGATAGTCACTAAGCTTTGCCATAAAATGATAGACTCATTCAAAAATTATATTAAGATACGTTTATAATTACGTTGGTTTGTGTTTTAGGTTAAAATATCATTACGGACTAGTAGGTGTATAGTGAGATCATGCACACACGGCCTGTGAAATAAATAACATTAAAAATATACTAATTGAAGGTTTTGCATATACGTATACATAAGCAACGACAGCTTAATTTTTTCCCCTAATGGGTTCTATCGAATAATGATGTTGAATCGAACGAAATTCGCAGTCTTCCTTTAAAATACATTTATTAGAAATTTCTTTCTTATTTTTGCTTTTGCTCTTTCTGGATTCGATAATAGCTTAATGGATAACTTAATGGACTTATTATTCAGTTATAGACGTGTTTAGCAACAACATATTTTTGGACATGATGCCATTAAGGAAAACTTTTGTAATCTGCAGTTAGCTCAAGAATGTTACAGGAGCTGTTTGGAAAGAAAAATAACGATAGTTTTCGTTAAACCATTTATTTATTAACTTACTTTATCACTTGGTATTTTTTTACAATACTTGTATGTCTGTTTGTATGTGTGTGTAATAAGTTAATTTTTACCCCTAAAATAGATATTTTTTCCCCTTCTCATTTTTTAATATCGAAATTCCCAGCTATAAAATGTAAGATATTGGACTCTTCTCCCCAGGGCCGTAACTAGGGCGTGGTAAAGGTAACATTTGCCACGTGTGCATCAGTCATAGAGGCGTCGCACCATGATGAAAATGGTGTCCGAAAGAGGATGATTCGTACCAGAGTAGATTTGGTTTGGTTTGGAGTGCTACGGTCCACTTTTTGCTACACGAGGGCTAATGAGACCTGGACCTACAGCTTAAAGCCGATTCCGAACGGCTACGAACATCCATGCCACTGTGGGACTCGAACCCACGAACTCCGGTACCGAAGGCCAGCACTCTAACCAATCGGCCATCGTTCGGCTCGTACCAGAGTAGAAATAAGAAAATGTTGAAAAATAATTCCTTTGTAAAATTCAATGTGTTTAAAAATTATTTTTTATGAATGTTCCTTGAGATTAAACTTCTCATAGGTTCTTAGAAAAGGTTTACCAAACTCGCCTAATGTGCCTTAATATAAATCCGGGTATTCATTTTAAATTTTGAATTTATTAAAGTTATTAAAACTAAATTTAAATTTAGAATTAAATTTAAAAATTTAAATTTAGGTATTCATTTTTTATGAATATTTAACATTTAAATAAAAAGTATTCCCCTTAAATAAACTGTTCAGTTTATTAGCATAATAAATACCTCAGAGTGTTGAAAAATATTTTAAAGTATTAATATGTTAAAAATAGAAGAAAAAATTAAAAATTAATATCCTGGGAACATCTTAAGAATCAACAAAATATTTTGTGAGTTCAATTTAGGTGTATGATAGAGAAAATAAATATCAATATATATTTTATATACCAATATATACCAAAATATATTTTCTCACTATATTTGGTGGTAAGGGCGAAGACCAGTTTTTTTGCCACGGGCGTCAAAGGACCTAGTTACAGCCCTGCTTCTCCCGCATAATTTCTTTTAAACCTTTTCTCAAATCAAAAGCAAGTATAAATGCCAAGTTTTGACAACTTGCCACATTCTTCAGCGAGATGTTTAGCTATCTCAGTGAAATGGTATAGCTTCTGCAGTGATTAAACTCTGCATATGTGTTTTCGAGTTTTTTTTTTTTTAATGTTCAATGTTCACTCTTACTAAAAGAATATTTCAAGAACCAGGACTTAATATGAAACGTAAATTTTTAGGCTCTTATAAAGTAAACAAAATTAACCGCTTTCCTTACAACTATTTTGAAAAAAATTGCAAAAAATCGCTAGATTTTTTATTTTATTATTAAATACAAGGAACAAAACAAAATATCTAGGTTTTAAGTTGAATTTTTTACAGGTGTAAAAGCATGTAATTTTAATATTAGTTTACTATCCCGAGTTATCTCGGGAAAATGGAAAAAAAAGTTAAATATTATTTTTTGTCTGATAGTTTTTTAAAAAAGGGGCAACACAAAGGGATACCTGACGTACAGAACACTGGTATCTGGTCACTTATCTTACTGGCTTACCTCTGGAATCTCTTTTAAGGGAGCACAGAGTATACTGCTCTCTCGTTGGATTTGATGTTATTTTTCAGTAGCAGGAACAACATCTAGAAAATGCCTTGAGGTTAACCTAAGAGGTAAAGAACTAATGCTAGGTCTTCCTGATGTGACAGAAAACTCATCACGGTGGTTTTCTAAAATTAGTTTTTCAATCAGTTTAAAACACGTGACCAGCCCCTACAAAAGAAACCAACAAAAATTTGCAAACTGCCAATCAAAGCTGAATATTTCCTTTCATTTCCTTCAGGCCGAGTAAAACTGTGATAAAACAAATCGTGCTGAAAAATTCTGCTTCACCGAGTTTTCTCGGGGTAATAGTTAATGCAATATACAGGGTGTCCCAAAATGTCGTTTACAAACTTAACATGCTGGTCTGTCATATCACGATGAACAAGATTTACATAGGAACTTGTGTCTGAAAATGCAAACTGCGACCGCTAGAGTGCTGTGATCACGAGTGTGGAGCAGGAGAAAAAAAAAGATATCGACAGCGGTGGTAATAGGATTTTTACTACAGATGAGGATTACATCACAGCAAATGCTCAAAATTGTTTCCCTTTGCCACAATGCACGTTTAACAATGTCGGCGCATGGCTTCACGAACCCGTTTAATTTGGCCAGGAGTGTCACGGACACATGCTGCCGCTTCCTCGATCCTGGCGATAAGATCCATGTCCGATGTTAGGGTGTCTCGTACACTATGGACTTCATGTTTCCCCACAGATAGAAATCCAGAGGAGTCAGGTCGAGGGATCGCGGCGGTCCGCCTCTACCGATCTAGCGATTTTCCTGCAATTATTGCCCTCTAGCGGTCACGGTTTTTATTTTCGGACACAAGTCCCTATGTAAATCTTGTTTCTCATGATATGACAGACCAGCATGTTAAGTTTGTAAACGACCTTTTGGGACACCCTGTATATGAACTCGAAATAACTCGGAATAATCAGGCAAGTGGTTTATCCCTTGCCTGTGACGCCCGATCTCAGTTCGGATAGCGCAAATGAGCCAATTTTGGAATGCCCTACCTGAGTTCGGGCAAGAGAAAAAAAATGGTATTTAAATCCCATGAAGCCAAAAATCGGTTCGCCCAATGCATAATATTAAATTTGCCATTTTCACAAGAGATAGAGATACTCTTCCGCGAAAAGTTTTGCAATTTCGAGCCATTTGTGCTATTTCTCGGATACTGTAAAGCATTTGTGAAATTAAAAGGAATCTGAAAAACATGGATTTCATGACAGTTGATATAGATAACAATATTGTTGTATAAGTGTATATTTATCCAGAAAAAAATGTCATTTGATTTATTTTGCTGTAATTTGAGCAAAAATTAATGTAATCTATTAACATTTCTCATATATGTGAAAATATTGAAAATAGTAGTTATTTCGTTTAGTTTTCTTTTTTCAAAAATAATGTATTTCTAACATTATGATGATAATAACGAACAAAACTAAAGAGAAAAAAAAATCTATTTTTGGCATTTTTTTCTCAAATATATTTCACAGGCAAGGGGTTAAGTGACTAGGGACATTTATGATGTGGAAAAAGTTTCTTTTAGAGAAGGGTCAAGGAAGACGAGCTTCTGTGCTCGTCTTCCTGTACAGAAGACATGAAGCTTTGGACTGAATTTTAAAATTAATTTTAAATGTGTAACTTTTTTCTCTGACTATTTTTTAAACATAATCAAGTATAATTCTCTTTTTCTCTCCGAGGACGGTGACGCAAGATGGCCGATCGTGGGAAGCCACAGACTATACACATATGTGTATTTACTTTATGGTTAAAATATAGCAGCAGATCATCGCCAAGGTCCCAGATCACAGCCAAGCGCCAAATAGGCCATATGGTCTGACACAGGGGGGAGCGCAAATCTAGGCCGAAGTGGCTTCTGTTTGTGTATTTACTTTATGGTGGGAAGTATTGTAAGTGCTTTCTTCTTATCATACCTTCACTAGGGGTCACAAGGAGTCCGCTAAAGTAGTGACGCTCCCCACATCCGACAAGGCAGTAGACTGTGTAATTAACGTAGTAAGATGATCGTTTACGAGTAACTGAGCAGCTGTTGTTGATTTTGTTATCCCCCTGGTGAAGGCCTACACCAGAACCATTAGACCCCGCTAGATATGCAACATTACTTTAAGCGAGAAATCAAGAGGGCTGAAAAATGACTTAACCTCAAGAAGGGGTCCTTGCAATCTAGAAGCAGGGACCAAGCAGAAGACCCCGTCCCTCCCAAAGCTTGTCCTACCACCTTCAGAGGTACCATTTGAGAACTTGGAGGACATTACGAGCATGATCCTATTTGAGGTACCTCAGCCACCATTAATGAACACAGGGGATCTTTGTCCGACTCAAGCCTCGACCATGTTACCCACCTATTACAAAATAGTTGCCTTTAACTGTCTTGGCTACCGGTCGATTGTTTGCTAGTATAATTGAAAATAACTTGTAAATAGAATAGACTTCAGTTATTCAAGAAAACGCCCTCATGTAGCTTTGCCCAAACAAATTTATGTATACAGGGTGTTCCGTAAATGTTGCTACAGATTCTAATGAAGGTAGGGTACATCATAAGGATGAAGAATTCCATACGAAACCCTGTACGGGAAAGTCAGGAGTATGTGGTAGAAGAAGTCGAAGATAGCACAGGAAAGAGTGATGAATTTGAAACATTAGAGTCTACTGTACCTACATTTTCGAAATTACCTGCTCTGCAACTGAATGATGGAATTTCAAGCACAGATTAATTCATTCAACATTGGCTTGTGTTTAAGACTGCATTATTAAAGTAGTAGTAATTTTTCATATTAAAATAAATTTTGAAAAATTTCATTAATACATTAAAATCAGTATTTTTTTCCGACACATATGGATTCATTCAGCATTGACCTGTGTTTAGGACTGCATTATCAAAGGAAGTAGAAGGCGTTCATATTATTGTAATAAATTTTGAAAAATTTCATTAATGAATTATAATCAATGTTTTTTTTTTCAACACAGATTGATTCATTCAGCATTCGCCTGTGTTTAGGACTGCAACATCAAAAGTAGCAGTAGTCCTTCATGTACATGAAATATATTTTGGAAAACTTCATTGTTGCATGCGTTAAAATCAATATTTTTCTTCTACTCAGTATTAAAATGTTTTTATATAATAAGAATTACTATCCAAGGGTTCCTAGTTTGCTGATTTTTATTTGCTTATTTTTACTTCGTTTTGAAAGTGTTCTATTTTAACATGGCCCTCGATGCATTATATAAACTGGCCATCACAGATTCAAGCCGACATTTAAGCTTAGAGAAAGTCGAATCACTTGATAAAAACGGGCTTTTCTGCTCTTACACGTAGCTTGGTCTCTTATCTGCGGAACTTCTACTTTCGATATTTTTTTCCTTCTCCGGAAGAGTGGAGGAAGTGCGGCAGAATAAACAAAACAAGTGATCCCGTTATTTCATCCAGTAGCGTTAATCACTAGCCGACAACCCTCTCCTGAGCCCCTGGGTCTCACGCGCGTCATTTGACTTCCCGATGAGAGAGTGTCTCGCGACCCATGACCCATTTCTGTTTTTTGACTGACGCGTTTTCCATGTATGGAAGGCAGAGTCTCGTGCACAAACCTCCTCTTCATTTTTGGGTTTGAAGCGAAAAGGTTAAGATGCGGAGTCAAGTAGTCTTCTGTTGGTAGTCCACTTTCCGGGACACGTAATCTCATCTGCTCTCTGTCGTAAGACAACGTTACTTTAGAAATCTTGTTGTTGCATAAAAGCAGAGTAAGATTTCGGTTCGAGGTCCTCGAGCTTACGCAGACTTGCGAATTAGGAGATTTGTGGAATAGTTCTCATTTTGAGAAATTCGTCATGTTAAAATTATGCGTAATGTTTTAGATTGAGTTAATGTATTGACTACCGAGGTTTAGTCACGCGAGTTCTGACACTTATATAATCGTTGTTTATTTTATGCTATCGTTGTCCCCCTCCGATATAAACGGACATTTATAGGGCTCCTTAGCCAGACGGCCTTATATCCGATCCTAAAAATAAAGAGTAAAAAAGGTAAAATCTGTTAATACTATTAAGTTGAATTTAGAGAAGGAGTAATTTAGAGATTCCGGTCATTAGAAGGTAGGTAAAGGGAAAAACGTGTAATATAAAACTTAGTAAATAAAAGTTTAGAAACTACCGTTGGAAAATAAAACTTAACCCCTTCCGGTAAAATGACGAGTCTAGCTCGTCACTGGTTTTTCATTCCATACCGCACAATGACGAGCTACACTCGTCATGCGACTAAAGTTACTGATAAATATGATAATTAATTTAGTTTAAAATTTCTAGTGTACTGAATTTAGCAACACTTTTGTTACTTGTGGAAATCCCAGGTCACTATCACATATTGTTTATTTAAAGTTTCTTGGTACAAGTCACTGCCAAATTGATGAGTCAGAATAAAATAAAACCTACTAAGAAATGCCGTGTGTGTTACAAGAATCAAATTAGAAGTGAGACTCCCTGGCAATGTAAACAATTCAGAATTCCTTTGCACTTTGTTTTAAAAAGTACCACTAGCTTGAAGACTATTATCTTAATTTTACCGTTTCTGATACTTAACACTATGTAAAAAGTGGATTTTAATTAAGAATACGTAAGAATTGTAAAATAAAACAAGTTTTTTAAATAAAAAATAAATGGTTACTTCACGCACAGTTTTTCATTATTAAATCGTACCGGAAGGGGTTAAATAAACG
>JAGEOH010000451.1:0-48168 GCA_032207245.1 Pardosa pseudoannulata
GATATATCAATATGAGAAATTACATTTTGATGAATTTTAAGTTTGTTTTTATTGCATTATACAGTATGCCTAAAATAAAAATATTTTAGAAAATTGTTTCGAAATTTTATTTTAATAGAAATTAATCTACAATATTTTAAATGATTCGCCATCAAGTGTTATTAAGAATAAAGAAATATAAAGAAGACAAATATTTAAATATTATTCTGTATATTTGATAAAATGGAAGAAATTACTTTATTACAATTATATTTGTTTTGCAACAGAAATATTAATAGCTCTGTATTTTTGAGTGAGTAATAAAACTTTGTTTAGTAATTAAAAAATTAAAAAGATTTTCAATATTTTACTAGTCAAATTTTGTCTGCATTAGTTTCCTGACATTAAGTTGGGATATCGAAGTCACAACGTTTGCATAACAAAAACATAAATGCCTGTGTTGTTACCACCTTGTATGAAGTCCAGAAATAGGTGAGATGTTTATTTCTGTATTTGTTCATGCATGTGAAGTTACATCTGGAAAATCAGAAAGATGATTTCACATTGGAGATCTTTAAATGCACTACAGCCTGTCACGGACTAAAAACATCTCAACAACTTTCCTCTAGCGGATTCAGTTAGATGTCACAATCTGCCATGATTGATGCCTAGGATTTTAAAATCTGCTTGAACACTGTACATTGGACATCAGCAAACAATTTAAATTGATTTAGCTATATTATTATTAATTTCATATTGTGATACATGGCTCTAGTGAAAATTTATAAAATTAGCATCACAATGTACTTATTATGCCAATATTTTGCAACATATTTCCCAGTCCTAGTGTACTGAATTTGTTTGAGTAAATAATATTTGTCATATAAGTATATTTTATTGTTTCAGATATGCTTCAAATGATAAAAAATGAGGGCCCATTATTGACTGATCCTATGAGGGCAGCTTTAGAAAAAAAACTTGAAAAGTGTAGAAATCAAGAAAATAATCCAAGCAGTGTAGCGTAAGTAATTTTTGTCTTTTACTGCTATCAGGTTGATAGAAAATCCTTGAGATTCATGACACTTGAGAAAAATGTTAGACATTTTTTTATTAGGTAGTGTCTATAATATTAAGAAATTTATGTGATTAAATTTTTTTCCCAGTTGTTAATTATCTTGAAATTCTTTCAATTTTCACCCTTTATGATGGAATCTTCATGTTTCATTTACATTGTGCTCCTCAAATAGTAGCCACTACTTTTAAACCACATTTACACAAGTCAAGTAGAAAGTACTACTTGACTCATCTAAATAGTTCTGCTATTGGTTATTACTATTTGCAACGATTGTTCATTTGTAGTATGAAAAATTTCTTTTTCTTTCTGCATGTGATAGACATTAGAAAATGAAACAAGGAGGTCAGAATATGAATCATCCAATTTGTTGTTTTCTGTTAAAAATTGGTCTAGGAATAACTAGCTTTGCAAGCATGCTTACTCTGTGTATGGTAGTATAATTTTTTTCTTACCTACCAGTTTGATTCTGATATTTATCTACTTTAAGCATAGTACAAGTAGCACAAATCTTGTTCTTTGCCCTATATTGAAATGAAATTTGTATGGAATTTGTTCAGGAAATTCAAAGTATTTATTTTTTTTTTTAATATATGCTGGGATGTAGTTGTTTAATGTCTGTGTGTATATACATATATATGTACACACAAAAACACTAAATGGCTAAGAGATACAGAAACTATCACAAGTCGATGTCCCAAATATGTTACTTTAACCCCTTTTTGACTACTTACTGCCCTAAATTGGAGTGTGTTGCATGTGCAACATTAGGCCAGCAGTAGCAATTGCTGTGGAAAATAATAATAAAATAGAGTTCTTATGTCATCAATTATAGGTTGTATTTTTATTAATGGATTATCACTTCTTGCATTACTATTATTAAGTTGTAACATTTTCAGAAATATCGTTACTGTCCCAAATTTATTGAAAAATGTTAGTTTTTATCATTTTATCAGTTGACCAAACACTCATTTAGTATAAATTTCTTCATCTGTGGCATTAATATTATAATGGTAAAAAACCGATACATTTTACATTTTGATGTATCTGTCTAGAAATTCATATGTAAAAAAATGTATTTTCTTTCACAAATGTAAAATAATTGTTAGTCTCTTATGTAATATGATAAACTATCTTCACTCCCGTCTGTAGTTTCATCTAAATCAGGGATGGGCAAACTCTGGCCTGCCGGAAGGTTTTATCCGGCTCGTAGATAGAATTTTAAGTTGCCAGTCTGAGGCAAATTAAAAGAAATATATATTTATACATTATATATCCATCTCCTTTTCTACTTTGCTTAAATATTGCGGAAGTTGGGTGTACGATGAATACGATAATATACACCATCTCCGACAATTAGATACACTTGGTCATTAGTGAAAAAGGTTGACACTATAAATTATAACTTAACAAACATTTAATAAGAAATAAAGATAAGCATGCACAAAGGGTCGTGCTACAGATAGAACTGCATACGGTACACTAGATCACATCACCATAACAAAGCGGGGTGATTCCTTTACAAGTGAAAGTCAGTTACAGTTGCCGCACCAAGATTCCAGTCAAGCTGCAACCGTGTATTATAATTCCGTCAGGTCAGGAGTTGTGATATGCGGTGATGTAATTGTTCATAGACACTGCAATATTATATCCGAAATTTATTATCTCACTCCCAGAAGATCAGCGGTCTATTTGCTTCTTATATGTGAACAAGTGTTTTTAACTTTGAACCTTAGAAAGAATAATTTCGGAAGTAGACTGAGAGATGAGAATTTAGCATCATTCCTTAAAATCAGTACATCTCACTTCGAACCTCAGTATAAGGAACTTTTAAAAATGAAATCGCAATTTTATTCATCTCATTAACGTATTTAAAACGTTAGGTACTTGTATATTGTTTTACAAATTTTAGAAAAATTTATCTTGGCCCGCCAAATTTATTTTCTATTGATTTTTGGCTCTCGACCAAAAAAGTTTATCCATTCCTGATCTAAGTCATTGTCATCTTTTGTAACAAATTCTTTTAAATTACTCATTTTTTAGAGTTTAAGATACCAAATATGAAAATTTTATGCACTACAAATGTAATATTACAGTAATAAAGCATTCTAACACAATCATCACACTTCACTAGTGCAACAGATGAAACAAATTTAAGACGGAATGACTGACCAAATGAATGACATCATTTTTCTCATGGCTGAGCAATAGAGTATGAGATTTCTGTGAATGTTGGACATATATGAGAGAAACAATTCCTGATACACAAGACAGCCAAAGCCCTGCTCACATTTGTATCCATAGTCTACACAGAAGGCTTACATCAGATGCATGTATGTGTTCATAAGTCACACTGATAGTTTTCGATGAAAGCATATATAAGCCTATAGCAATCCTATTTACTTTGCATCTTTGGTGCAAGACAAAATTGTAGCTATTCAAACTAATTTATTTCAGGTATAAAACATATGTTTTTATTGAATAAAATTATCCATACAAATTTAAATATGATTGATTCAACTGATGTTACTAGAATCTTTCATAATTTTATTTTATTTCAAATGTATTGAAAACATTGGATTTTGTACAGATATCTTGTAACTAGTACAGTAAAATACATAAAGTTCCATCTCCATATTTCAAATACAATTATACATACTTACACACACAGTGAAAGGAACATGTCAGTAGTGAAATGTAATAAAACACATTGAAGATCATATTCTCTGACAAACTGTGTGGGTATGTATAAAGAACAGACATACATATAAAGGAATTTTCATCTATTTTGAAATGCATAGCAAATATACTATATATGTATATATATATATATTTTTTTACAGTATGTGTGTATATATATACAGGTGTATATATATATATATATATATATATATATATATATATATATACATATAAAGGTTATACATTAGGAGTAAAAGTACATAAAGTTATCAAAAGGTATTTTTCATACAATAAATGTGAACCACACATTTGATTAATTAGTAATACAAACTGAAATTTTATTTAGGTACAAGAGGAAACTGGAAGAATTGCAAGATGATGATGAAATTGAGCCAGCACAGAAATATTCTAGATTATTAGAGGTATGTTTTATAAAACTATACATTTATGCACATTGCCTGTCATTCTGTATGGTTTAGCATTTAATCTGATTAAGAGTTTGCACTT
Organism: Pardosa pseudoannulata; assembly: GCA_032207245.1. Classification (NCBI taxonomy): domain Eukaryota; kingdom Metazoa; phylum Arthropoda; class Arachnida; order Araneae; family Lycosidae; genus Pardosa; species Pardosa pseudoannulata. Next base: position 4,241 of record JAGEOH010000451.1, read on the forward strand.
CTTAAAGCTCTTTAATTTTCATATGTGGTCCTTAATTTTTATACACATTAATAGTTTTTTTTTTATCATCAATAAATCACTAAAAGTTAAATAGTGTGTAAGAAATTGTATTGTTTGGCCCTTCAGAAAATGAAGTTTTTGATTTTGCCTTTTGGGATTCTTGTACCCAAAGATATGAGAGAATTTTATAAAAGTTCAAATCCTTAATTCTTTTTTAATTTTTTCTTGTATCAATAGATGGTCTATCTATCAATTCGAGCCTATTATAATAAAATTTAATAAAGAAGTTTGTAATTTGTAGTCATTTGGTAATCGGGAACTACAAATGTACATGCATTGGTGGTTGTGGTTCTGTATTTTAAATAATGCTTTTGAAAAAGAGGCATTATTGATTGGAGTATTGCTTTACTCTTAGTTGAACTGCATTGGTTATTCAAAGAGTCTTTTGCAAAGATTTTGAGAATTTTTAAAAAATGAAGAAACTTTCTGTAAAATATTGTAATTGAGGGATAGTCAGAATCTAAATTTCTGTCATCCATAGTTTTATTTTTCAGACAAATCTCTCCTCCCCCCCAAAAAACACCTATTAAAAAGTTCTTAAAATCTTTAATTTTCTCTTTCAAAAGCCTGTATGAACCCTGAATTTAACAAGATATTGTGTATGATTATAATTATAATCAGAAGGTTCTTGCAGATATTATTGAAATTTAAATGAACATGTGTTTGTGTTTCCAAAATTGTTAAATTTTTTGGTTTAGCATATAACATGTACATTTTCTGTTTCATAATTTTCTAGAAACCTCGCAAGTAGGCTTTAACCCAAACTACAATTCAAATGCTTTTTGTCCATCTTTGTAAACAAAGGCACAGTTATGTTGATTTTTGGTTTAACTATTTTGTAGAGAATTATTTGGACCAGTTGCTGTAAGAAATATAATGCTTTTTAAATTTTGTGATATATTAGTACTTCAAAGTTTTTTATTTCACAATGAATTGTATTTTATTATTGGAGAATGATGTGAATACTGAAAAAGTGCTTTGAATTTTGTATCAGTCTAGAAAAGATAATAATTGAATTCTGTTAATTACTGACCTTTATTACTGAAAGTTCTTATAGAAAAACTTATTTTAACTTCTATTTTTCAGCATGAAGAAAGTCGAATGCGAGAAGATGAACAGAATCTTGGTATTAGTTTCATTAACACTTAATGAAATGTTTCATTGTGTAATCTTTGTAAATAGTAATTTTTTAAAATAAAATATTTTTTAATGTTATTTTGTTTTATTTTAGTAAAACAAATTTGTTGCATAAAGTCATTAAGTGGATTCAATAAATGGAAGCTATCATAAATAATAATAGTTCTTTTTTACAAGTAGATATTGTTGTTTAAATCGTTTGATTATTTCAGATTCTTTTACTGTGATTGAATGCTACTAGCCTTGAAAAGATGATAACATTTATTTTCACAACATCAAAGACAAGTTACAACGCACATTAAAACAGACAATACTGCATCTTTTAAGAATTCCGAAAGTTCAGTCTTTTTTTCTTCAAAACGTGTCATTAAAACTTTACAAGTTGAGCAGTCACCCAGCTGCTCAAAAGCAGACGATAGAATTCACGCGACACTCCCACCTTTTGAGTTTGCTCTCGTAGAAAAACTCAAAATTCTGTCCTGTCATTCACAGATCCAGTCATACGGGAACTCGGACCTCACGACCTAGTAGGGTTTTCTTTCTATTTAGCTCTGGTGCAGACTCCAACAACTCCTCACGATGTTCAATAGGTTGAAGTCCTGTTTCTTCTTTTACGTCTTGAGCTGCAGAATCTATTTTCTCTTGCAGATTCTTAGCTGCGGGTGTCTGTACCTCAAGGGCGTACAGACGTTGTATAGGTCTCAGGAATTCACCGTTCTTAGTTCTCACTTTCACAAGACGAACAAAACCGTCTTTACCAGGGATTATTTCTGTTATTTTTCCTAGTGGCCAATTTAGACGCTTTTGGTTGGGTACCTCGACAATCACTACTTCTCCCACATTAAATTCATGAGTATTTCTAATTTTCTTGGTTTGCTGCCTCAACTGTCCCAAATATTCCAATCTGATTCGAGTTTTGAGATCTTTTTGCAGTTTACACCTGTATATTTGCCGTTTGTGAAGATTCAAGAAAGACAGATCCAAGTGATCAAGGTCTGGAATTCCATTTACTCTACGTTCTCTGAGAAATAAAGAAGGGGTTAAAGGTTCCAAATTATTTGGTATCTTTAGGTCTTCAACAACAATTGCACATAGTCTAGAACCAATACAACAAGCCAACAGTTTCAGATGTGGAATTGTTAAGGCGAAACTCTAGCACGAGATTGAACGAATCTAACAAAAACTTCATGATGAATTTGTACACGCAGAAAAATACAAGTGGCATATGCTCTGGCCCTTGTATCACAAAACACGTGAAGACTGACTATTTCTTCTTCGTCATTGCCCAGTTTCATCCACCGAGGTACTTTGATTTCTGAAAGATCCCTTATACCCTTCAGCCACTTCAAAAATCGATTGGATAGATCTTCAGGAAGGGCATCATCCCATTTAAGACCAAGAGTCCAAGATTCTTGTAGCATGAACTTTGGAATAATTGTCACTGGAGAAGATATACCCAATGGATCAAATATACTCTGAGCCAAAGAAAGCAGTCCCCTTTTAGTAAGAACCAGTTGTTCTTCATTCGGACAATTAATATTGCAAGACAAAGTATCTTCTTTTAAGTTCCAGTTTAGGCCCAATAAAGGTACGGTTTGATAGTTGTCAGACTGGCCGATGTTTTTAAGTACAGCATTCGATTGCCAACCTCGGAGGTTGAATTTCGCTGAAGACATCAATGTTTGGGATTCGAGAATAAATTTATTTGCTTCATCTGCGTTCTTCAAACTGCAGACACAATTATCAACATAGAACGAGTTGTTTAAGATTTCAGCAGTATCCGAGAGATCTTCAGAGGCCTTTTCTAGATGGTAGTTCAATGTCGCCGCCAGCAGGAATGGACTACAGGTGACACCAAACACCACTCTCCGATGTCTGTAGATCTTTATTTCCTTGCCTCTGGTTTTCCACAAGAACCTCAGATAATCCCTGTCCTTCTCTCTGATTCCAATCTGAAGAAAAGCCTTTTCAATGTCCGATGTTACTCCAATGGGAAATTTTCGAAAACGATTCAGCAAAGAAGGAACAAGCTCAATTAAGTTAGGACCAGTTTCCAAACAGGCATTTAGTGATGGTGTCCCCTTTATGTGTGCGGATGCATCAAAAACAGGCCTCACTTTGGTGGTAATGCTATTCTCCTTAATCACAGGTCTGTGAGGAAGATAGTGCACATCCAATTCCCCTTTATCTTCGACCTCTTCAATTATACCATCAGCAATCCAATTTTCAAAGACATCTGTATATATTTCAACCTTCTGAGAGTCTACCAGTTTTTTATAAACGGAATCAAGTCGTTTCTCAGCCATTTGTCGGTTATCAGGAAGTCGGGATGGTTCTAACACCCAAGGTAAAGCGACCTCATACCTCCCTTCCTCATTGACCACCAGAGTACTCCAAAAATATTCTACCATATCTTGGTGTATTTCATTTTTCTTTTTAGACTCACCAATATCAGTACTTCCAATAACTTCCAATTTCCATAAGCCATTTATGCTGCGTTCTTTTATAAGCAAATTTGTCATGGTCATGCTGATCGAGTCTGAACTGCTTGGTGATTTTCCTAACAGTGTCCAGCCAAGTAGAGTCTCTATCGCCGTTAATCCACAAGTTAAATTGAGCATATTTCCAGTCATCAATTTTCCTGCTACGTCAGCCCCTATAAGCAAATGTATCGTGGATGAAGAACAAGATGAAAAGCATTCTTGGTCTGTTAGGTAAATTCCACTGTCTGCTAATTCCTTTGACCAGAATCCTGTTGTTGTCTGTAAAATTTCTGCACAAATTCTTTCTTGATCAAGTGCTTTGAAAATGCAATGGTAATTTTTTTCAAAATTACTTACAAAAATCTTGTATTCTGTATGTTTCTGATTATTTTCAATTCCCCCGAACAAAGTGTGAGTAAGGGTTCTTTCTTTCAAAGCAGGATACTTCATTTTCTCAGCAGCCTCTTTTGTGATGTATGACTGTTGACTTCCAGTGTCTATGAGAGCCCGAACAGCAAAATCTTCACCCTCTCCTCGAAGAATCACAATCAGGGTTTGTAGAAAAACGCTTGGAGAACATGTGGGGTTGGCCAATGTGTTGAACTGTTCAGCCTTCTTTTCTTCAACTGATTCTTTAGAATTGGGAGATCCAACAGTCCTCTTATTAGGGCACATCACAGCATGATGTCGTTGGTCACAGTTATCACAATTCATTCGGACCCTGCATAGCTTGGACACGTGGCCGCTACTAAAACATCTGAAACAGCAACCTCGTTTCTTCAATCGTTTCATTTTTTCACTATAATCTAAACTTCGAGCAAAATGGCATTCTTTCGATTCATGATTGTCTTTATCACAGAAAACACACTTAGACAGATAGTTTCGGTTTCCTGTAAAAAGTCCTTCAGCCGTTGGCATGTCTCTTTTCATTTTAATATTCTTGACACTCTCTTTCAAAGAGAACCCTTGCATAGCTAGAGCTATCCTATCTTCATTTTCAACTTCATCTTTTAAGAATCCCATTAAACTTTCCAATCGAGATTCTTCCACTCCCGCTTCATTCTTTTTCAGCCCTCTATCCTTTCTCTGCCAGGCTCTTAAAATTTCTTCACTCAAACATGATTCCACAAGTGGGAATAACATGGCAGCGTATTTTGCTGTAGTAACTCCGAGAGTCTCCAACGATCTGAGCTGAGTTTCAAGACAGTCATAAATAACTGATAACTTCATTTTGTTTTCTTTAATATTAAATGCCAATGTCAGTTTTAGTAATTCTCTTACATAATATTCTACTAAGAGATCATCTTTACCGAATCGAGACTTCAAACAATCAATTGCCTTGCAATAGTTTCCGGCAGATGTGGGAAAACTTTCAACTAATTCCCTTGCCCTGGAATTCGGGATAGTAGCTTGTACTAAATATTGAAACTTGTCGGCTTCATCAATATCGCTGTCATCATCAATCTTTTTGAACTGTCCCCAAAAGGGCAGCCAATCCTTAATTTCACTGCCAAATTTCTTCAATTCCAAACGAGGTAGCTTAAATTTTCGTTTTACCCCGCTAATTGATGATTGCGAATTGGTATCAACAGTAGCGCTAGTTTTCCTATTGATAACTATACTCATCTTCTTAAATTTATGAGAATATTCATCCGCTAAAAAGTTTCTTGTTCTATATCATCTTTTACATTTTCAGTCGTCAAAAGGAAATTCAAAATTTCATCATTTAATTGTGAAAGTTCATTATTTTTCTCACTAAGCAGCTGAAAAGTCGCCAAACAATCTAAATCTTCGGAAATGTTTATTTCGGTTTTAGCCATTTCATCTAACTGATTACATAATCTAGTAAATGCAGTTCTAACTGTTTTCCGTTTAAGCTTTAAAACTTCCATAACTTTTCTAAAACAGTTGTAATTATATCAAAGTATCGATAAATTTCTAATAACAAATAATTTATCGTCAAAAAAGTTCTACTCACTTGCCTTTCGAAATCGTTGTTTTCAAGTTCCAAATCACAGTCCTGTCGCGGACGCCATGTTGTTTAAATCGTTTGATTATTTCAGATTTTTTTTACTGTGATTGAATGCTACTAGCCTTGAAAAGACGATAACATTTATTTTCACAACATCAAAGACAAGTTACAATGCACATCAAAAACAGACAATACTGCATCTCCTAAAAATTCCGAGAGTTCAATCTTTGTTTTCCTTCAGAACGCGCCACTTAAACTTTACGAGTTGAGCAGTCACCCAGCTGCTCAAAAGCAGACAATAGAATTCACGCGACAAGATATATCAGGTAGTGAATGAGTTCTTGGGTACTAAAACGATTTAATCTTAATTTTTTTTAAATTGTCTTTTAATTTGAAATATGTTGCATACAAATTAATAGTAAAATTTATATTTTTTCATGGAAATATCTGAATTATTTTTTGTCTGTTTAAATGATTTACATATTCTGCCTTTTATATTTTCACTTATGTTTCAAAATTACTAGTACAACATATACACCTCTCTTATAAATTCAGATTATATATGATACATGGATTTTTCCATAAAATTGTTTCTTTTTTTCATTATTCTCTTTCTGGCAGATTTCTAAGCATGGCTTCTTTTTTTTTTTGTCTTTATGAAATGTCTTTGCAAACTATAGGTTTTTACATCTTGTGTCCAACAACTGTTATGGTTAATGGGCTTGCAAATGCTGAGATTAGTTATTTAATATCATTATTCATTGCTTATCCTGAACTCAAGCAATCGTTATTCTTATTACCAAACCTAGAAAAAAATCCCACTAATCCATGCAACTACTGCCCCATTGTTCTTACTAGCTGCCTATGCAGACTCCTATAAAAAATGGTAAATAGGTGCCTGGTATTTATCTTAGAAAAGGAGCATCACATTTATCCATAACAGATAAATTTTAGATAACATATATCTTGAAACTCAAATTCGTAATGACTATCTGAGACGGAATCATATAATATCAATTTTTTCTTATATAGAGAGAAAGCACATGATCATACTTGGAGGTATAACATTCTTAGTGATCTCCATCATTAAGTTATTCTTGGCAACTTGCCAAATTTTATTAAGAATTTCCTGTCTTATCGTGTTTTTAAAGTCTACATCAATGACACTCTTTCTAACAGCTTTATTCAGGAAAAGAGCATTCCTCAAGTATCACCCTTTTCTCTATAAAGGTTAACATATTAAAACAAATACCATCAACTGTAAATGCATGTTTATCTGTCGATGACTTGAAAATTTCTGCACAAGGGAAAGACATTTGTTTTATTGAATGGCAATTAAAAACCTCAATTTATCAGATTATTAAGTTAAATGGTTTTAAAATATCTGGGGAGAGGACCACTTCTGTTTATTTCTGCCTTAAACGTGGACTCCATCCAGACCCTGAGCTCTTCTTAGAATCTTTTTAAAATTGATGTTTACGATTGTGCAAAGATTTTAGGTGTTCACTTTGACAAAAAAACTTATGCTTGCTATCCACATTTCTTATCTCTGCACAAAATGTGAAAAGAGCCCAAATCTTTTAAAAGTACTATCTAATACTTCATGGGGTTCTGAATGTGATGCCATACTTTGAATATATCATTCTGTTATTTGGTCAAGAATGGATTATGCTTGCTGTACTTATGGCTCTGCTCGTGCATTTTTTTAAAAAAAGCTTGACACAGTGCATCATTTAGCTCTTTTCATCATTTAGGATCTGCTCTGGTGCTTTTAAAATTTCACCCAAAGCCTTCATATAACATGTCATGAACCATCTCTTCATCATATACGTCATAATATATTGGTTAACACTTACTTCCATATCGTCTCTCATCAATCGCACCCATTGAGAAAAATATTTTTAGATAATCATCTGGATCGTCTTTGTTTTAATTGACTACACTCCATTCCTTCATTCGGTTTTAGAATTCAGAGAAGTCTTAAAAATACTCAGCTTGCTTGCAATGATACTTCACCTTGCTTCTTATTTCAAATGCCACCTTTGGAGAACCATGCTTTATAAAAGAAAGCAAAGATATGTATATGTACCAGCAACTATTCAGTTCCTTTAAGGCTGAATATCCTAACTATGAGGGCATCTATACTGATGACTCAAAATCTCGGGATTATGCTGGTTTTTCCTATTGTAGGGACTGGCACTACAGTCTTCAACCTTTCTGTTCCATATTAATGGCCAAAGTAATTGCCATATACAACAGACATTTATTCTAGCAATAAAAGATGCTTTATAACGTACTTGGATGTAATGAGTGTCTTGGAAAGTCTCAAAACTGACTCCAATACTCACAGTTATGTTTCTCTAGTTACCCAACTGCACAAAGATCTTTCTCGTCTTGGATTTTTTTATACTTTTCTGTTGGGTTCTAAGTATGTTGGTATTTGCAGTAAGGAAATAGTTGATGCTTTAGCAAGACAGGCAACTACATCTTACTCCCAAAGTGCACTAAATTCATTGCAATCAAATAACTGTAATAATCCTATTATTTTCAAAATTCTAACTTCAATAACTAACCTTACTTCCATGGGAATCTCGCTAGTTTTTAGCTGGGTTCCTTCTCACGTCGATGGGGACCCTCCTTATAAAAGACCAATAAAACGATACAGAGTGGCGGGTGAACTCATGTTGGGACACCCTCTTCTCATCACATACACAGTTTATATTCATTTCTTCCAGTCAATTTCTTATCACCCTTCTTCCCTTCCCAATGAAGCGTATGTTTTTCTAAGGGCGGACTCATACCGGAAACCCCTCCCTCTTCCCCTAGGGATGCAAGTTTTGTACTTCTCCTAAAAATTCATTCAACTTAAAATTTATATTTCAAAGTCCACTTTTCATGTGTTCTCTTTCTATACATAACACATACATATATATATATATATATATATATATATATGTATATGTATATATATTTATATATGTGTATATATATATATATGTATATGTATATATATTTATATATATGTGTATATATATATGTGAGTGTGTGTGTGTGTGTGTGTGTGTGTGTGTTATACGCGCCGAGCGGTCCGCGAATGTCCTATCTCCTATATCGTCGGTCAGTTGGTTATGACCTGCATGGGTCTCGAAAATGGAGCAGGAATGGGAGACGAAAAGAAAATCAGTCGAAGGGAGAAGTGTAAAACTTAACAACGTTGATTTATTCAACAACTAAGCAAAACATTTAAAAGAAAACTATCGGTACAATCGTTGAGAGAGGAGCTCATTCGGGAGTCACCTACTCATTTTGCCAGTCTACTCGGGAGTGTCCTTCCCGTCTTTTTTGTTCCAACAGGAAACCTCGGTTCCAGGGGAGAGCGACACCCCCCCATTTAACCTTCGCCCTTGAAGAAGTCGAGTCACACAAAAACAATTTCTTCCTTTGTCGGTCGATGACAAAACGGCAGATTTGACACTTCTAATAGTCCGTGTGTCAAAAGGACCATTAAGCCGTTTCACAATTGTTAGGCGCTTTGAAAATGGTCGGCGCCTTACAATGAACCAAAAGAATAAAAGTTCGCCCGACCATCGACAGAGACGGACGCGACTATTACACGCCCCACCTAAGTTTGAAATTTGCTTCCAAAGAGCTAATTTCAAACCCTTTGAGCGTCCGGCTCAGTGATGTACTGCAACCTGTTCCCCTCACCCATTGTTTCCCTGGTTTGGGTGCAAATGCCTTGAGACTAAAGAGTTATTCATCTTTGCTATGCTTAACACAGCACTTAGTTAAAAAAAAATAACCTCTTTAATCACAGAATGAGCTTAACCCCATTTTAACCTAGGTCCTTGCATGTAACTATTATACATTAAACAAGCCAAAAAAAAAAAAATTACGGAGCTGGGAGACAAATTACAAGCCTGCAAACAATTCTTCTGCAATTAAATGCAGCAATAAAAAAAACTTAACCATTTAGTACTGGGCGCCTAAATTTAAATTTGAACTTTAATCTGATTATATAAATGTGATACATAATAAAAAAAATTACACCAATTATATACACAAGACATTAATCAGATCTTAAACAAAGAAATTAAACATCAATTCCACGCGCATTTCAGCTTCGCAGGTTGGATGTGTTGCCCTGGCTTGTGAAATATTGCCCCATCCTCATTTCTTAAACCCTTTATCCTAATTCGTCCAGAATTAACTTTTATTTCCTCTCGCACATCCCGTTTGCATTTCTTGATAATGGGATCCATGAATTCTCCAAAATTCTCACTCCCTCTTCCCATTTGGTTTCCCGGTTGTTCTGGAAAATCAAATGCCTTAATTTCCTTCCAATTCAATTTTTGTGTAGCTTTTGCCATGTGCCTACATCTTATCCGTAAAATACCTCTTCCTCTTTCTCCTTTAGATGAAATATACACCTCACTAGCCCTACCTAAAAATTCTTTTATCTTATTTTTGTGGATGTGTCCAGTCAACTCATCCCTGAGATCTGTTATAATAGACTGCGACTTAAAGTACCTTTCTTCTTTTATGAGTCCCTTTGAATGCGTGCCAAAATGTTTGGCGGACTCCTGATTTAACACCCCCGTTTTTACCTCTACGTTTACTTTTTCTCTTAATCTTAACTTGTTAGAATGCTCCTTACGTACATTTTGTAAGCGAGCTATTATTTCCCCTTGCTCTATCTCTTTTGTTACCCTTCCCGAGAATCGGTTATCTTCGTTCTCCCCCTTTCCCCTGTTAGGGGACAAAAGGAACCCTCTGAGACCCGGAAAGCTTAGTCCGAGTTCCCTCCGGCGTTTTTCGCTCTCCTCTTGGCCGCTAACACTGGCCCCTTTGTTCTGATCGTGCGAAAGAAATTGATCTTCGCGCGTTTTCTCTCCGTCTTGGTTATCGTTGACCGATTCGTTACATTGAGCGCGTGCTTTATCCCTGATCCATCCATCAAACCTTGACACCTTTTTACTTACCCGGGCAGCGTGATTACATTTAAAAACAATAGAAGTCCATAATGCTACATTTTTGCATCGTAACGGACTCCCCTTACCTACCACGATCCGTTCAACTTTTATCCTCGAATTTATCATAAAATCAGGTGTTCCTTTAAACGGCATTAGGTTTTTAATAATGGGTTGTGTATAAAGCTGCACCCCCGCCTTCTTTTCCGTTCCGGTTATTTTTGATACGTACATGGGTCTTTCTGGTGGCCTCCCATGTACAGATTGTATACACAATATACCCGTCGTAACCTCCATTAATTTCCTACAAATTCCCGGTAACTTCATGAACCACCTTCGCTCACTTCCCCCATCAATGTGGTGAATAATTTCTCCATGCGATCGCTCAAATCGTCTAACGATTGAGTCCCATTTCGTATGCATTAGCGAGTAAAATTCTAGATTTTCTCCCAAATTTTCTTTAAGCCCGTTCAAAGAACGTAAGATAGCATCCAATCCGTCATCAGTTGTGAAGACTCCCAGAATTCTTCTAAAGAACCCACTTAGATCCACTTCGGTCAAGCTATTCGAATTTGAATTTTCATCAAAAATGAATTTCGCCCATCTTGTGTATTTCTCCACTAACCACCGGACATCTTTGTGACCCTTCGAGCTATGTGCGTTCTCTGGTCCCAACACTCTATTTATGTACTGATATGAAAATGTTGACCTATCCATCCGAACTTTTAATTCAGCGAGCGAATATTGTGCCTTAGGTGCACAATATTTCTCCCCCTCCTTAACTCTGGTTTCCCCGAAACCCAAGTCCCTTTGGTCTTCCTGATTTTTCCGGTCCTGACTACCCGGTATAAGACGGCCTAACTCAGAAATCTGCGCCAAACCTGGGCGTTCTTTCTTTTCCGACTTCGGTAGCACTGATTGCGCCGTCTCATCTCCTAGCACCTTATCTGAGTAGAATAGAAATCTTATGCTAGACACAAAATTTTCCTCATCAGTCTCAGCGATCCTCGAACTTTTAGTTCGCCTAATATTACTCTTCCGTTCGCTCACCCCGGCCGAAATACTAACTTCTTTAGTTAACGTTTCTGGAACCTTTGGGAACAATAGCCCTCTCAACGCGGAAAATCCCGTTCCGAGTTCAATCCGAGAACTCCCGTTTTCCGTGTCGCTCGCGAGGTGTTTGCTATTTTTCTTCCCCCCGCCGGTCGAGAACTGGTCCGCTCTGGACTGTTCGCAGCATTTTCCCCTATTCTGAGAAAAATTGATGAGTTCTCTTTTCTCGCGCGCGCTACCTCCGTCTGAATTCCTGCCTTGGCTGTTCTTTCCCGTCATTACCTGACGACTTCCTGTGTTGTCTTCTTTCAACACATCCCCGACCTCCGGTAATTGATCCTTTATTAATTTATCCTGATCAACTTCACTTCCCCCGGAAAAAAGACTTTTGGTCGGATATATTCTATTATTTTCCTGAAGCCATCTAAGTTCTGCCCGCAATAGCTCTAACTTATGCGCTCGTTCCTTTTCTTTTTCTTTCTCTAAACGTTCCTCCCGCTCTAGTTTTTCTTTCTCTAAACGTTCCTCCAGGATTGATTCTAGCAAACCTCTTGCCGCATCCTCAGCATAATTTTCCCCCTGTACCCCTATAAGGTTTATTAGCTGTGTTTTGTTCATTTCCAGAGACATCTCAATCCCAAAATCACAAGCCAGCTGCACCAAATCTGCCTTTCTCACCTTATACAAAAACGACATTTTGACCCTCAAAATATCCGTTAAATAAGCACCAAAGTATAAAAAAAAATTCCCTAGAAACAGCTCCCAGCTTATTCCTAGCCTAGCAGCTACACACTAATATCTTTAGTTTACAGTGAATAAAATATATTTTATGCTAACCTGCAGATTAATAGCACTTAAACTTTACAGGAAAAAAAAAAGAAATAACATAGGGAAAAAATCATAACACATTATATCATAGAGCAATTGATACGATTTAGACAAAACTTAAATAAACCTGACTCCCGCGCGCACCTTTGCACCCAAAACAGCATTTACATGAAACCAGGTAAGGGAAAACAAGTGCCAAAATATCACATCCTACCTTGCCGGACGACATCAGTATCAATGGGCCTTCCAAAATCGCTCTTGTGTTGTCAACACTTGCTTCCAATTCGAACACTTGTAGACGTCCCTCTAATTCGGATCAGCGTTCGGGTTCACAGGAACTGCTGCCTTGTAGCCTCCGCTGTACTCAGCATCGCCGTCCTTTCTTAGGTTCGCGCTGATTCGGGCTTGCTTCGGTCTCCTACTTCGGTGTCGCCTCCTCTTGCATCCAGTTGCTGCTCTACACCCCGTTCCTGATACCACTGTTATACGCGCCGAGCGGTCCGCGAATGTCCTATCTCCTATATCGTCGGTCAGTTGGTTATGACCTGCATGGGTCTCGAAAATGGAGCAGGAATGGGAGACGAAAAGAAAATCAGTCGAAGGGAGAAGTGTAAAACTTAACAACGTTGATTTATTCAACAACTAAGCAAAACATTTAAAAGAAAACTATCGGTACAATCGTTGAGAGAGGAGCTCATTCGGGAGTCACCTACTCATTTTGCCAGTCTACTCGGGAGTCACCTTCTCATTTTGCCAGTCTACTCGGGAGTGTCCTTCCCGTCTTTTTTGTTCCAACAGGAAACCTCGGTTCCAGGGGAGAGCGACACCCCCCCATTTAACCTTCGCCCTTGAAGAAGTCGAGTCACACAAAAACAATTTCTTCCTTTGTCGGTCGATGACAAAACGGCAGATTTGACACTTCTAATAGTCCGTGTGTCAAAAGGACCATTAAGCCGTTTCACAATTGTTAGGCGCTTTGAAAATGGTCGGCGCCTTACAATGAACCAAAAGAATAAAAGTTCGCCCGACCATCGACAGAGACGGACGCGACTATTACATATATATAGTGATCAAATTTTTAATGAGTCAAATTGGCTCGGTCCGTAAATCTAGTGTTAAATGAAAGTGATTGAAGTGGCAAAATTAAAAGGTAGAAGGACGAGACTCATTTATTCGATAAAGGCATTGTGAAATAATTAGTCCATTTTTATTTCGTTTGCTATGTTCCACAACACAGTAGAAAAACAACAACATATACAACGCACACACACTGAGAGAGATCACTGACACTATAGAAGAACAAACTAGATGGCTCTCTTAGCGCCACCTATCATAAAAAGGGAGGTGAGTAATTGTACCTGCTACAAGGTTCATTTAGTATGAGAACGTACACTTTAATACGTCCTCATTAACTGCGAAAAATGAGGAATCACCGTATTATCTTTATAGATCTTATCAAAACACGATTTAGATCACAAAGTTTTAGCAAACAAATTCATTGGGATACATTAATTTTTTTTTATTCCTATACTTTTTTTTCAGTTTGTAAAATTAAATTAAAAAATCCTCTATTTCATTTCCTTATTAAAGAAAGTATTGCAATAGGTAAAAATTTCAGCGCTCAGATTTCAACGGTTTGGTGTGGTTTGGTTTACAAGCTTACGGTCTGCGGTTTTGCACACGAGGGTTAACCCTTTCGTGAGCTATTTATTTCTCATACAACGTTGTCAAATTTTTAAAACAGAAGTGTTAATTATATTCAATTGATCGAAGACTAGATGACAGCGCAAAACTGAAGCAGGAATCATCTTTTCCATGGTTATAATAACAAGGCCAATATAATGGGTTTTGCACTTTCCACAGGTGAATTTCGTAAGATCATGTAGGAAGTTGTGACGTCGCTACACCCCATTGGCTTCACAAAGGGGTTTTGTCAAAGACCAAGGCAGAGCGACACTCTGACTGGGTTTTTGACACTACACTACAAAGGATTGTCGCTTCGACCACGCCTTGAGATGTCTGAGGAGAATCCGAAAGACGGACCGGACAACGAAATATAAAACAGTAAGGCGCCCCGAATAAGCCAATCAGAGGCTACCAGGACACCGACGAGGAAAGAAAAAGCCAATGGGTAGAAGCGAAAGGAGACGTCAGGCGGTACGAGTTTTTCGCCGGAATGTCGCCAGAGGAAAGAGAAAGGACAGAGGTTCGATTTGGAGAGCTTTTTTCCAGCCTTTTTGTGAGACTCAAGGAGGCCCAGTTGTACCCCTATACAAAGGTATCTGTCGCACCTGTTCGCAGATAGTTTTTTAGGTTAACCTCGAACCTTGGACTTTTCGGTCCGCACTAGCCCGCTTGAGTTCTGTGATTTCCATTTGGAAAATTTGTACATATTCCATTTTAATCAAGAATAAACGTTGTTATTGTTTCTAAGCTGTACGTCGTGTCATAACCACTTTGACATCCACACTCTACCCGAGGATCTCGTGACGTTATAAAGCAATCTTCTTTCAAAACAGAAACTTTAAATATATTTAATTGATCGAACAATTGAGGACAACACAAAACTGAAGCGGTAATCAGTCTTCCCATCGTTATAATAACAAGGCCATTATATAATAATGGGTTTGCACTACCCACAGGTGTATTTTATAAGATCATGTGGGTAGTAATCTTCCCACAGCCTTTGAAAGGGTTAATGAGACCGGGACCTACTGCTTAAAGCCGATTCAGAACGGTTACAAATATTAGTGCTCGCACGGGATTCGAAGCAGCGACTTCCGGTTCCGAAGAGCTGCATTCGACTAGATTGCAACGGAAATACTCATTTTGACCATACTTGAGTCCCTGTTAAAAAAATTAATAGGGAAATTAAAATACACCCAAGGTTACACATGTACCTACGCACAAGTAAATCTAATTTTAACAATATCTGACCGCAATTTAATTAGTTCCGTTGTAACGTTTGTACGTAAGTATCTTGCATAGTTCTTACCATTAAAAAATACTGTATTTTGCATATTTTAATAAAACGCACCTTGATTTTTAAGCAATTAAAAATAACATTTTTACCATTTTTATCATTAGATTGCAAAGCCAGACTAAAAAAATCTTAGTTTATAAATCCGAACTGACCCTTCAAAATCTATTAAAATCGTCATTCGAACTTTCTTCTTTCTCTTCACATCATCGTTGTTTTCTTCTCATATAAGACGGTCTTCACTACCATCGAGAGCTTTCCTTATGTTACACTTCTTGAAATATTTAAAATTAATGTCATCTCTATACCACGACTCTTTTATCCACTGTCACACGTGTTTGATTGTAGGTCATTTTAAAGACTAGCGGTAATGTTAAATCAAACATAGGACCATTTTTATATTAACACATTGTGTGCGGATACATTTCGCAGCGGAATTGTACCGGGACATTTTAGTTATTCAGTTAAATCTCAATAGATCGAAAATTATCTCATTTTTTAACCCACTTTTCGTATTTTATATTGAAATATATGTACAAATATATAAATAGAAATATATAAATAACAACCATAGGATTTTTGTAAACAAAAAATATTTTTTTTAGTGGATAAATTTATAATAGTATTGTAAATATGAAAAATCAAATAGAAATAGTAGTATATAGTTTTAATTTTTTCGAATTATGTTATATATAAACATTTTTACATTATAAAAAATGAAAAGAGCAATGATAAAACTAATAATATAATCTAAAAAACTAGTTTTAATTTGTCATACTTTTCCAGAATCTATGTAATAGACAAGAACATTCGTCTTCGTTTTCCTGTATATACCGTTATTTTTGTACCCACAAACAAACCATGTTGTTACACTAACACTTACTAGTAGGTGACCCGCTCTCAAGTTTCAATCGTCAGAGAACGTACTAGTACGTGTCCCGGATACAATGTGTTAATTTCAAAAATAAGACTACCTGAATTTTGGAAGTAATTGTTGGAAGAAAAAAAATTCACCTGATAGTCCATAAAATACGGTATGCAGTATGCAGTTTGGCAGAGTCATTTTATAAAACAAGAACAATACAGTAGCTCAGTCGGCTGAGGCAACGTTCTCGTAACTGAAAGGTTTGGAGCTGGAGTTAACGTAAGATCCTTCTTGTTAACTTTACGTTTCACCTTAAAGGTGACCGGGACACGTAAAATATGTAGCCAAAACCCATAAATGTTAAAAGACCTGATAACTATATGGACTTCTTAAAAAATTTTTCTAAAATAAATGAAAACATTAAATTTCAAGTTAAAATAAGTACCAATTTTCTTAGAATTTTTCCGGAAACTGACGATGATAGAAATAACATAATTGATTATATTAAAAAGAACGATATTGAAGCTTTCTCCTATGAAAATGATTACATTAAACCCTTTAAGGTAGTCATCAAAGGCATCCCCACTGACTTTCCCATTGACCTTATTTTTGATGAGCTATTAAGTAAAAATTTTCCTGTTATTAAAATCAATCAACTGATTAGTAAGATTCATAAAAAACCTCTTCCAATCTTCCAGATCCACCTTACCCCTAACCCAAATAACCTCAAAATTTTTGAACTTAAAACTATTAACTACTTTATCATCCAAGTTGAAAAATATAAAAACCCCAATCCCGTTCCTCAATGTCACAGGTGTCAACAGTTCTTCCACAATAGCAACAATTGCTGGATGAAACCTAAATGTGTTAAGTGCGCGGATTCTCATTTAACTAGTGACTGCACCCTCGTTCGAGGTGAGTCGGATTTTGTAAAATGCTGTAACTGTAATGGCAAACACCCTGCCAGCTACAAAGGATGCGAAAAATTTCCTAAATTAAACAAAAATCTACCCACCAACCCCCCCAAATCCAATTCTTTGGTTACTTCTCACCTTACGTCAACTGCTCCTCATAGCTCTAAATCGTATGCTTTAGCTACTCGAAATGATAAGTCAAATTCTCCTACTCCAAACCCTCCAGTAAATTGTTATAATAATAATGAATTAATCAATAGTAATAATCCTTCAATTTTGAGTGAACTTGCAAGCCTAACCAAAATAATCTTAGAAATCAAAAGTCTTCTTGGGTTCGAAAATATCTCGACCTTAATCAGCTCACTTAAAAATCTATACAACCAACTCAAAACTACTGACGACTCGAAAGAGCGTCTATCACTTCTGTTGAACTTTAGTTCAACTTTTCCCTCTACTTAAACTTCCCTCTCCCTATGTTAGTTTTCACCACTGTTCGGGTTTTTTCTGTTGTGCAATAGTATTGCGGTGTTTGAGGGCTCGGCCCAGGCAACACCGTTCGCCTGTCCATCCTGTGGTTCCTGTGGGAATCAGGTCTTTTCGTCATTTTTTTCGGAGGTGTGTTGACCTCGTGGATTCATTGTTACAGCGACAGCTTGCTAGTTCGGAGATTGTAAGTCCGCTCATATAGGGAGCGGCAGAATCTCGGGACGAAATATAAATTTTGATTGCACCCTAAAAATCATTTGTAAGAGATTAAATCTTTGTTTTTTTTTCACTGTGATCGTCGAGGATTTATCGGCAACCATCCTTTGCTGTTCTAGATACAATTGACTTCCTTTGTAAATAGCAGGAATTTATATTCCTTAAATAGCGTATTTATTCAATAATTAAAGTAAATTTCCAATTTATATTTGTCTGTAATCCATTATTCGTACCTCTCATTTGAGAATACTGAAGGCGTACAGTCTTCTACAACATTGTTTCTAAATAACGAAGACCATTAAGCAAAGTGTCCTTTCATATTGTCATCAAATCAAAAAGCGTCCCTCTTCTTGAGGTTAATTAGTCTTGTGAAGTCTTCAATGTGTTCTCGAGGAAGAAGTAGCGTGAAGAAGGATCATAGACGTAATAGAATTGGATCACTTTTCTTTTCTGGAGTAAATACTGGTTATATACAAAGGGATTCTAATCTTCCGAAACAAGTCGAAATGTAAAGGATTGTTGCTTGCATAGCATTACCACGACGATCACAATAGGATAAAAAAGATTAAATAATTTCACAAAATGGGGAGGATTTTCCAGGGTGCAATGCAAAACCAATCTATCCCCCGTTCGGTGTCCGAGACCCTGCGGTTCCTTATATGAGCGAACTTTCCGTGTCTTCCGAACGTAATCACTAAACAGCTGACTCCGGTCAAAAGTCGCGGAAGCCTCCACAAAGTCAAAGAACCTACGTAAAAAAAATGTCGAAAAGCCCCTAGTCGCAAAATTCTAGGCTTATTATACTTTCGGTTCAGTTACGGTTCTGTCAACCGTTTTTGGTCTATTACGATTCCAGTTACCTGAGAACTCCATCTAAGGATACAGCTAGTTTTTTTAGTTGAATTATCATTCGCCAGCTGTCCCGATTCCGGAATTCTCGAGGCAATCCTCCGGGATCATTACCGCGACCGATCAGGGACGTGATGCCTATTCAACGAACTGTCAACATCCCAGATACTGCTTCGCCGCGCTATTGTAGTCGGATCGAAGCAGGAGGGATTCAGATCAGCTGATTTCGGTAATTAGTGTTCTGAACAAAGGGGTCTTCATAGTCTTCAACTCTCGTTTATCTCTGAAGTGAAGCAGTATTAGTCTTAGCCACGGACCAGTCGCATTTGGCGATAGGGCTTATTGTACCGGGAGAAGGAAGATCAGTAACAACAGCATAACTGATTTGTGAACAGTACTTTTAATTTTATATCGCAACTGCCAAAATACAATCTTTTATAAGTAGTATGTATTAAGTTCGCCCGACCATCGACAGAGACGGACGCGACTATTACACTGGCTATATACAAAGGGATTCTAATCTCCCAAAACAAGTCGAAATGTAAAGGATTGTTGCTTGCATAACATTACCAAGAGGATCACAGTCGGAAAAAAAAAGATTAAATATTTTCACAAAACGGGGAGGATTTTCCAGGGTGCAATGCAAAACCAATCTATCCCCCGTTCGGTGTCCGAGACCCTGCGGTTCCTTATATGAGCGAACTTTCCGTGTCTTCCGAACGTAATCACTAAACAGCTGACTCCGGTCAAAAGTCGCGGAAGCCTCCACAAAGTCAAAGAACCATAATATCTACGTAATCTGAATCAGTTTGGGACGTACTAGAGCCAAATAATTGGTCGAATGTACGCAACTTTCAACCTAATCGGGATGAAGTGTGCTGTGTGGGCAGTTACCTGAGAACTTCAGCTAAGGTTACAGCTAGTTTTTTTAGTTGCATTCTCATTCGCTAGCTATCCCGATTCTGGAATCCTCTAGGCAATCCTCCGGGATCATTACTGCGACCGATCAGGGGTGTGAGGCCTTTCAACCGAACTGTCAACATCTCAGACACTGCGTCGCTGGGCTATTGTAGTCGGGTTGAAACAGGAGGGATTCAGATCAGCTGATTTCGGTCGTTAGTGTTCTGAACAAAGGGTTCTTCATAGTCTTCAGCTCTCGTTTATCTCTGAAGTGAGACAGTATTAGTCTTAGCCACGGACCAGTCGAATTTGGCGATAGAACTTATTGTACCGGGATGCCTAGAGAAGGAGAATCAGTAGCAACACCATAACTGATTTGTGAATAATATTTTTAATTTTATACCGCAACTGCCAAAATACAATCTTTTTTAAGTAGTATGTATTAAGTGTAACTTTTCTGAGATTTAACTTTATAGGCTTTGTGGATTACCTGGAACAATTAAAAGACATTCCAGCAGAAGAATATGATAGTAATGTAACGCAATCAAAATACTTCCCATTCTAAAATGTAAATATTGTCACCTTATGGACAAATTTATAACGAAGGCGAACGCAGCTTGAATGGGATTGCATTGCTTTCATAGAGAGTTTGGATCTTGTAGAGTGAGGATGTGCCCCGCAAAGTATACAAACACAGGAAGAAGGAAAGGCACCGTAAAAATAATGTAAACACGCAAGCGAATGAAGTGATTTCCAAGAATCTTGACAGAAAAACTACTGTATAGTCTTCAGCTTAGATTAAGTTTCTTCCTCTTTGATTCAGAAAATTCCTCTTTGAAGTTGTGATTGGATTTAATTTTTTAATTTATAAATTTTGTACATTTCATGTATGGATTTTTTTAAATTCCTTGTAGATAATATATTTGAGGTGTATTCTAATACGTGCGGAATGTTTTAGTTAATTTTGTAATATGTTCTTGAGTTTTTCTGCTAAACAGATAGTTACAAAGGGCGTTGAACATGTGTTCGACCGAGAGAGTATCATTCTTTAAAGCAGATGGTGATTTATAGTTCCCGCGCTGTGACATCTCTACGACAAGACTTAGCGAATGACAATTAAAACAGCAGCAGGTGTTAATCACACAGATAATGTCTCCTGTTAGAAGGTTTCCTTGTTGAACAGCCCGAGATCAATCGGTTTTTAACCTTCGAACGTGCTTTCCCCGGTTTGTGCCTATGTCCATTCCTTGACTATGTATTTAAGTTAACTTGCTCTCTAATGTTTTGAACCAGGACCGTAGACAGAAATTATTTTCGGAGTGGGACCAAGGGAGAAAAACGTCTTTATTTTGAATGATACTTCAACTGATGAAAGGGAAAGTACTGTATTTCCAGAATACAGTGCTGTATTTCCGGCCACCGGCTTAGGAAGACTTTTATGGTCTGAGCGGTTTTTTTTTTTTTTAAGTGACTGTTTATATTCATGAACAGCTAGGCAGATAGCAAACACACACACAAATGTTTGACATTGCCTATCTACAAAATGGTCTTTCAAAATTTCGGGGTAGGGATCAAGCCCCCAAATCCCTCCCCCTGCCTACGGCCTTGTTTTGAACTGTACAAAGTATCATTCTCATTCGATGTAATTCTTTCGTTGACGGGTGGCCAATCATTAGGAGACAGCTTATTCTTTTTAACACATTTTTATAACTACGAGGTGCATCCAGAAAGTAAGTTTCCCTATTTAAAAGAAAAAAGAACTCACACTTTCACGGACATACTTATTGGCAACAAGTAAAGCAATGTTTCAGCTATTTTTCAACATAGCCACCACCAGAATTGAGACACTTTTCGTATTGTGGGATCAACTTTTTGTATACCTCTGTCGTTGAACTCTGCCGCCTGTGAATGGAGCCAGCCTTCCTGTCCCAGAACACTGTGCACAGCCCTTTCTGTACCGCAAGCGTCTGTTTGAATTTGGTCCTGACCGAAGATCCACTATGATGCCAATGCATTGAATGCTGCTTGGTTTCCGGGTTAAAGTGCGAAATCTAAGTCTCATTGCCAGTGACGATCCTGTCGAGGTACTCATCGCAGTCATCGTGATACTGTAGCAGAAATGTCAGTACTGTTCCTGAGGGTTGAATTTTGTGTTCGGGTGCGATTTCGGCTTATAGACCTGATCATGGATTTCAATTGGCCCGATGCTTTGTGCATTCGAGATCACCGACCAAGTCTTGCAGGCGGCAGGAGAAGGAATTAGAGTTTCCAGTTCGGACCACTGCTACCTCGCTACTGGCACGAATCAAGACTTTTCCATGGGATTAATACATTATAGATCTGTTATGCACGCTCAACTGACACGGCTAATTACATTTACTTAAAGTAAATGTAATTAGTAAATGTAATTTAGGGAAAACATCGGGAAACTTCCCTTCTGGATGCGCCTCGTAAAATATAAAAAACATACAGGCAAAAATAAAAATAAGTTCACCATCCCATTTTTGTGGTATGAAGTACACACGTATACCCAGATAGCATGCATACTTGCAGCAAGTTTGATTTTTTTGGATAATATAGTGTCATAACAAATTTGAGGCGGCAAACTTCTGCAAGTTAGCCGGAACAGAAGGCGGCCACTCCTTTGACACTCTATTTTGCTGCAAAATTGTGGCAACTTTGTAATGACACCCTTGAAGCAAGCGAAAATTCATAGTCTTCTTGCAGTCTTGTTTTAAACTTGCTGCAAATCTGCAAGCTTGCAAAGCAAGACTGCTGCAAACTAAATTTGCTATCTGGGTATTGTGAAGACTCCATTTTGTCCGAGCACGCGCCAAAACAGCTGATAGTAGTACACCTGTACCTGGACAATAGCGTGGCGTCGCAGATCGGGGATCTTGACAATTGGACTGAATAGACGAATACGCCTCTGATGGATCTCGTTAATGAATGCTTGGAAATTCCGTGAAGGGACAGCCAGCGAATGAAAATTCAGCTAAAAAATATAACTGTAACTTTAGCTGGAGTTCTCATATAACTGAGATCTTAACTGACCCAAAAAATAAGTGGCAGAATGATAACTGTCCCCCCAGGTATAAAAAGCCTACAATTTTGCGACTCAGGGCTTTTCGTCATTTTTTGGAGGTGTGTTGACCTCGTGGAGGCTTTCGCCTTTTACCAGAGAGCTTTCTAGTTCGGGAGATTCGTAAAGTCCGCTCATATAGGGAGAGGCAGAATCTCGATACCGAACGGGGGATAAATTGGGTTTGATTGCACCCTGAAAAGCCTCCCCATTTGTAAGAGATTATTAAATCTCTTGTTTTTCTTTCGACTGTGATTGTCGTGAGGAAGTTTTATCGGCAACCATCCTTTGCAGTCCTAGATGATTTAGGAATTGACGTTCCTTTGTAAATAGCCGTATTTAATCCAGAATTAAAGTGAATTTTCAATTTTATTCTTTGACTGTGATCCATTATTCACGTTACCTCTCATTTGAGAATATCGAAGGCGTCACAGTATATACACAAGTAGCTTAACCAAGCAGCAGTTCTTATAGGTTTATCAAAAGATTAATTTCCATATCGATTATGTGCTGCAATATAAAATGGCTAACATCGTTCCTTGTAACTGTGATTTTGATGTAATTAAACGTATTCTAAACTTTACTCCGAAATTCTCTTCATCACTTTTTGGTTTAACACCAATAATTACATTAATGACCGTTACAGAACTGATTTGTAAAGTTTTGAGCAGTTAAATTGTTCTGAAAATGTGGACGAAGAAGCAGTGTAATAATGGATTAGAACAAATTTGGCATTGGAATGTTACAAAGCATTAAAGGGGACTAAGTATCCTTCGACATTAAAAATCTCATAGCTTTTGTCTGATTCATCATAAAACTAAAAGTCTGCTCTTTTTAGAATGAATTTTCTATTACAGTTCTCCAATAACATTCAGATTTAAAAAATTATTTAGTTTTGTCATTTCAAGTAGTATATTTTTTCTAATAACAGAAAAAATGTAAACCAAATTACACAGGCCTACAAAAAAAATTTTTTGTTTTGGTGCCTAGATTTTTAAAACTGTATTTAGCTATGTCTGATTCTAAATACGAAATCAGTTTTTCTCTATCAGTTCTACTTTTCTAGCAAAGAATTTTTTATTGTGCAGTACAACAGGAAATGCGAACCACGTAGCTCCCGGAAAATCCACCAAATAGGCTATACATCCGGTAATGTAAGCGACCTTCAACGCTTTAACTACTGTTGAAATCCTTTTTGAGTTGAATAAACACTTTTTAAGTAATAAAGTAGACACTTTTTGAGTTAAATTTGAGATTTGTCTTCATGCAGGGTATATAGAAATCAGCCTCGTGTAATATTTCAGTTTAGGAAAGGGATGATATAAAATTAACCTAATACCTATGGTTTGGAGAGAACCCCAAAATCACTGCGATGACTGTTACTTCTGCCTAGTAAATATTACTGGAATCAATTGAAACAACCATAGGAAATGGAGTTATCCTGATTTATTCTCTGCAAAACGTCCGGTACCTCCCTCAGAGGAAGCGTCCATCCCAACGTTTCACACACTACCAGAACTCCAAGTGACTAGAGTGAATACAAGAGTTGTCACTCTGGTCACTCTTCTGATACCAATGACAATGACAGTGATTACGAGGGAATATCATCAATCCCTCAACGTTTCAACCAGGATGAGTTAAATGACCTTACCAGAGATCTCAACCTGACAAAAGAAGCTTCTGAATTTTTGGCTTTCAGATTAAAAGACAAAAATTTAGTCTAACACGGAACAAAAAATTACCTCTTACCGTAAAAGAGAAAAGGATTTGCAACCATATTTCTATCAAGAAGATAATCTTGTATTTTGCCATGAAATTAGAGAATTCCTGGAACAAATGTGTTTTTCAGAATAGTTTTCATCTGATTGGCGCCTATTTATTTATAGTTCAAAGCGAAGTTTGAAATATGTCCTTCTCCACAATGGTAAGAAATATGGCTCAATACCCATTGTTCATTCGGCGAAAAGAAAAGAAGAATACAGGACAATAGCTTTGGTCTTGGATAAGATAAAGTATCATGAACATAAATGGGTGATTTGTGTGGACTTATAATGGTAAACTTTCTCTTTGGACAGCAAGGTGGCCACCTCAAATATAATTGCTTCTTGTGTCTCTGGGATAGCAGAGACAAAACAAGCACTGGGTTAGAAAAAAAAGTGGCCAAAAAGAGAAAACATGAATGTTGAGGAAAAGAATATCATCAACAACCACTTGAACGAGAGGGAATCATCTTTCCTCCACTGCATATCAAACTGGGCATCATGAAGTTGTAAAGGCTCTTGATAAGAACGGATCAAGCTTTTCATATAAAAGGGGGGGGGAATGCCCCCAGTGGAGTATGGGAAAATCAAAGCAGGGATATTTGACGACTAACAGATAAGACAACTCATCAAGGATCCTGCCTTCGTAAATTCCATGGAGAATGAACGAAAAGACTGGACTTCACTTGTTGCGATTGTCGGATTTCTGGGCAAATGCAAACATGAAAACTATGTTGAAATGATAAACGAGATGCTTGAGAGTTTCAAATCCCTTGGATACAATGAGTATTAAGTTGAGCTATTTACACAACCACTTAAACTGTTTTCCTGAAAATTTAGGAGACACCAGTAAGGAACAAGGTGAAAGTTTTCACCAGGATATTAAAATTATGGAGGACGGCTATCAAGGAAGATGGGATACTCACATGATGGCAGATTACTGCTGGAGTTTAAAAATAGATTGGAGACTGTACCAAAACACATTCAAGATTGTCACGAGAAAGAAGCTTCCGAAGTGTTCAGCCGAACCCTGGCCGATTGGTTAGGGCGCTGATCGTCGGTACCAGAGTTCGTGGGTTCGAATCCCACTGTGGCATGGATGTTCGCAGCCGTTCGGAATCGGCTTTAAAACAGTAGGTCCCGGTCTCATTAGCCCTCGTGTGCAAAACAGTAGACCGTAGCGCTCCAAACCAAACCAAACCAAACCGAAGTGTTCAGTGACTATACTTCGTCTCACCTTAACAAAATACAATTGGGGAAGGCATACGAGCCTATTTACACTAGTTTCTAGGTAAATTATTAAATATTTAATTGTATTCATAAATTTTTTATCCTATATATTATTGTTATAAATTAAAACTTAATTTTTTATCATTATAATAAATATTTGAGACAGAGTATAGTTGATTTCCTCGATTCCTTTTTCCCTCTATCTTTGTATGCAATAATATTTGTGTAATATATTAATAATATAAAAATATATTAATAATTAATATATCTGTATAAGATATTAATAATATTATAATATATTAATAGTATATTTCCATGTTTAGTTTATTTTATTTGATCTATGGATTCAACTTATAATAGTGTAACGTATGTTTTACCAAAATGGTAAATCTCCGAAATACGAGCTGCTAGGCAAAATGTAATGGTGTATTTGAATTCCAGGCATCAAATTAATATAGAATTAGCTCTAAATACCCAGGCACCAAAACCACCGTTGACCTGTGGTAGAATCGCTTACTCGCAAGATAATTTTTGAAATATGTATATTAAAAGCTAAATATAGGGAATTGGAGTAAAATAAAACATCTGTTTTATTTTGTAAACCAAATCTTTACAGGTATCTGATATTTCAACATTAAGAAATACTAAATATTTTTTCAAATTGAAAATTTTTAAAAGGCATTAACATTTATCAAGCTATAAAATGAAATATATTGATCGTATTAATCGTTTACCCACCAATGTTCCAATAATGGAACATGATTTTTAAACTAAAAAATTCACATGTAAAAAATTTTTTTAGCAATATCACTTTTACATACAATTGAACATGACATTATAAAGTAATTTTTACAATAAGTTTTATTTTGTTTAGATAATTATTTATTTTTTTACATTTACTATATTTTGTCAATTTTACTCTCCCTTACAATTAAATTTACCAAAATTCCAGTTTAAATGGAAAAAACGCAATACTTTAAAATATATCATTAGACAACATATCCTACTGGAATACAACAAAAGCAAAATTTTATTTTTAAATTTTAAAGGTAAAATTTACGTTTTTATGTCTATGTTCCATTATTGGAACATTGGTGTTTCAAGGGTTCATTTTTCATTTATGTGCAAAGCATTGTATGATATTGCAAACATTATTTTCTTTTGCATTTTGATAAGAATAGCAACTTTTGTAAAGAATAAATAGATAAAGCTGCAAATGGAAGCTGCAATACTTCTAAAGTATTATAATATTGGCACTTGAGATTGGTGCTCACTTTAGTAAAGTCATAACAATAAAAAGAAAATTTTTTGATAAGGTGGCTGAACATGAGTGTGTATGGGGGGAGGGGAGCTATCACCTGTTCCTTTCGGGAAAAGTGTAATTTACCATAAAAGGTGTCTTATTGCATATGTTTGCTGAAATAGTTATCAGTTTCCTTTGATATAGAATTTTTCTTGGACGACAGTGAAAAATGTGCATGTGCAATTTCTATGTATTTCATTTATAAAGTTTTCATAAATTTAGCACCATGTCTGAAAGATTCCATACAATACAAGATGATCTGGCCTTTCTAGAAACGCTTTAGGATTCTGATTTGGATGTAGATATTTGCCAGTTACAGCCCGATGAACCTGGTAATACACTGTCTACCAATAAGTATTTGGAACACCTATGCAAATGACGATATCTGAAGTACTGAGGATCTCCCCGGCCTCCGCCGGTATACATCGTGTAGGAAACAGCATCGGCATTAGTCGCATGCAAGATGCCGCGCAGTTCGGAGCTCTCTGATTTCGAGAAAGGTATTATTATCGGGTATCACAAATGTAGCCGATCCTTAAGGAACATATCTAGCGTTCTGAAGTACCCAAAATCGACAGTGGCCTATGTGATTAAGAAGTGGAAGGTGAGCGGGGATTGTCGGAATGTGCCCCAAGTCGGCAGACCAACGAAACTGGGAGATAGAGACCGACGAGTGTTGTCCAGAGAAATTCGGAAGAACCGCACCCAATCAAAGGCCCTCATCCTCGAGGAGTTTCAACAGGCATCCGGGAGTATTGTTTCAATGAATACCATCCGTAAGGAAGCACATCTGCTTGGTTTTCATGGTCGTGCTGCTGCCCATAAGCCTTTGATCACAAAGTCCAACCGCGCTGCTCGGTTAATGTGGGGCAAAGCACATCGAAATTGGATGGTGGATCGGTGGAAACGGGTTCTTTGGAGCGACGAATCAAGGTTCACCCTTTATACTTCGGATGGCAAGGTCTGGGTCTGGCATCTGCCTAGAGAACGTCTCTTGCCAGAATGCATTGTGCCAACAGTCAAGTGCGGTGGAGATGGAATTATGATCCGGGGATGTTTCTCCTGTTATAGACTGGGACCCTTGGAACCCATTCATGGTAAGCTCAACGCCGATGCCTACTACACTGTTTCGGTTGACAATGTGCTTCCTACGTTGTGGTAGTTTTAAGGGTTGGACCTCTGTTACTCTCAGGACGACATTGCCAGTTGTCATGTTTCGAGGCTAACGAGGCTTGGTATGGTGCCAATGGAGTTCATCGAATGGACTGACCTGCCCAGAGCCCAGACCTGAACCCTATCGAGAACCTCTGGAACGAGTTGGATCGCCGAATTAAGAGGTGCACTACCCGTCCAAAATTGGTGAAGGAACTTGTATGTCTACTCCAAGCCGAGTGGAAGACAATACCACTAGCTGTAATACAAAGACTTGTGGAAAGTATGCCCCGGAGGGTTCAAGCTGTAATAGCCTCTCGTGGAGGCTCTATCAACTATTGATTTTGAATAAAGTTAGTTTTTCTTTTCTATCACATGCGTCCAAATACTTATTGGTAGAGAGTGTATAACCGATGTAGAAGATATTGATGAAAATAATTTAGATGCTGTTAAGCCATTCAATGTGTGTGGAATGGTCTACGTCATGTCAAAAAAAGATGTAATATGAAGACAAATTTCAGAAACCGGGTCCATCAAGAAGAAACGAAAAACTGAAAACCTTGTAGTAAAATGGAAAAAAAAGTGAAATTCGATAATCCAACAGAATTGGAAAAACCGGTACCAATATTGCATAAATTCTATAGTGTCATAATATTTATCAATTGTACATTATTTAAAGATAAATAAACAAAACAGTTAATATTAAGAAGATGTTATAATTATTAGACTTTAAATTAACTATTTTCATGAGCTTTTAAAAATATGCAAAAAATAATCATGTAACACGCCAATGTTCCAATAATGGAACATCTCTAAAAACACACTCAAATTTTTTTTCACCTAATTTTAAAACTTTATTGTATTTATATACTCTTAGTTAATATAATAACCAAATTTCAAGTTATTGGAGGTATTGTAAAATTAGTTTCTACTTTACAAATTTCAAAAGTTATTTTACAAATAAGTGGATTTATTATGATTACTTAATTTTTTCCGCACTTGCTATACATATTCTATCATTTTTAAACATTTGTTGTTTCAACATAACAGAACTTAAAGATTTTTATAAAATTAAACTTTTATGATGGAGGATAGTTTTTATTTTAAACAAAACAGAGCTTTTAATTTCACAGGTGAGTGTGGTGCGACACTAACGTAAATAGAATATATTGTGAAGACCCCTTGGTTCAGAACACTAACGCTTTGTTCAGCTGTAACCTTAACTGGAGTTCTCAGGTAACTGGGACCGTAACTGACCCCCAGGTATAAAAAGCCTAGAATTTTGCGACTCGGGGCTTTTCGACATTTTTTACGTAGGTGTTTTGACCTCGTGGAGGCTTCCGCGACTTTTGACCGGAGCCAGCTTTTTAGCAATTACGTTCGGGAGACTCGTAAGGTCCGCTCATATAAGGAACGGCAGGGTCTCGGACACCGAACGGGGGATAGTTTGGGTTCGCGTTGCACCCTGGAAAGGCCTCCCCATCGTGTGAGAATATTTAATTCTTTTTTACGACTGTGATCATCGTGGATATGTTATCCAAGCAAACATCCTTTACATTTCGAAATGTTTTGGGATATTAGAATCACTTTTTTTTTTTAGCCAGTATTTACTCCAGAAATAAAAGTGATTTCCAATTCTGTTAAGAATGTGATCCTTCTTCACGCTACCTCTTGACTCAAGAACATCGAAGGCGTCACAATATGTAATATACTAAATTATATTTATAAAGTACTAAAACTAATCAATGCTCAAAAGTAATATTTTACATCCTTTTTATTTCTAAAGAAACTTAATAATATTAAAAATCCCCAAAAATGTAAATATTTTACTGATTTTTATCAAACAATTGAATAAAATCGTTACTCAAATTACAATACAGCTACACAAGAAAGATTTAACACTGCTTTACAGAATAGCGTAACAATTAGCCAGGCCTACGGTCAAAGACTATCTCACGGGCAACTAATGTGTTACTCAGCAGCTTGAATCATCATCATACTGTTCATTTTATGACGCGAAAATCGCAAAAATAATAAAAGAGAAGGCGTCTTAGAAAACTGCAGGTGCAGGCGGGATAGACAAAATTCCTATATCCATAAAAGGATCAGTACTACTGTTTCTATAAAACATAATGTTTATTTACATACTATTTACAGTTAAAACATGATGGGTTTGAGTCCCACCGAACTCCCATTTCCGAATGCCTGGTTTTGGCGCGTTACATTCACTGACGTAAACAGGGAGGCGCGCCATCTATGGGGAAATATGAACTTTCGCCACAGTATACATATACTTTATTCTGGAAGGGCTCTCAAATGGTAGCGCCCTTCATCTTGGGTTACTAGGGCTTGATCCCTAGTACCGTAATTTCGCACGTATAGACGGCACCATCGTATAGTCCGCGGGCGTGATTTATTTAAAAAATTCCATAAATCATCAGATAGTCCGCACCACTAGATAATCCGTGGACTATAGTGCTAAAATAGAAATTTTAATATGACAATATTAAATCATTTTAAAAACAAAAAGCAACTAAGTACAATAGAGTGCCGAAATGTCTGAATATTCGGTATTTTTTTTTAAGTTAACGCTATGTATTATTCGGTTATCCAGTATTCCAGTACGGAAACAGCGGCCTACATTTCTCTGTTCGAATTCTGCTTTCTTCTAGAAATCAGGAGTAAAACTGCGACGATGTTTTAAAGACATAATGAATGACCAATGTTACCCCAAATAAAAACTTTGAAAACAAAGCACTCTGTTACGAGTGATCCTCGTGGTGAAATGACCTTCGATCTTGAACCCATCCACTCTGTTGACAATCGTTTGTAAATAGTGACTATCGATATTTTTCCGTACTCCAGGACACAATTTAAGATTGCGCTACTTGCTACTACTGACTCGGTCTGCTTTATGGGTTGTATATTTATTTTTCATGGTTTATTACCAATACGATACGATGTTTTCTTGCCATCTCGTGAGTCTTGCTTTTGTTAACATTTGATTATCGGCCGTTCGAGCTACGTACACCCCCCACTTCTTCTGATTTTGATGATTAGAGCAATGAACAACTAGCAAATAGTCCGTACCCGCAGATAGTCGGCCGGTGAAGAAATTTGCTTTTTAAACACAGATAGTCAGCGGACTATACGGTACTTCCAGATAGACAAGTTTTACGATGATTTAACTGCAATTGTAACGTCAGATTTTAAATCTTATAGAAGTGAACCCAAAGTTGATGACTCCCATAGTATCATGAAGTCCAGAGATGAATTTTATGATATCCATCCGCTCACTAGCTATTGAAAATATAAATAAGCATGGCAGACCCATCGAAACGTTTCGAATTTAACGATTCTTGTAACGTCACAAAAGCACTCGAGATCCAGTTGATCTTAAATCTAGAAGTCTAAATCGACATAATAGTCACACTGGTCCAGTTATAATGAAACCTTCTCCGTGAGTTGAAAAAATTGGATGTAAATACTGTATGACTTCCTGATATGTCTATTACACTATACCTTTTATTTTGTATGATGCGTCACCGTTATTATCGTTTGCATAGTCTCTTAAGTACCTCTGGCCACTATGGCACTATGACCAATTGTTCACCACTTCCTGATGGTTTGGTTTGGTTTGGAATGCTACGGTCTACTTTTTGCAACACGCGGGCTAATGAGACCGGGACCTACAGCTTAAAGCCGATTCCGAACGGCTACGAACATCCATGCCACTGTGGGATTCGAACTCCGGTACCGAAGGCAAGCACCCTAACCAATCGGCCATCATTCGGCACACTTCCTGATAGTGACCTTGAACGGTGGTTTGCGGGTTGCATCCACACACTGGGCCACTAAATGCAACGAGCGCATGGATTCGTCCATAGGGTCTACTGCGCACTTTGGTTGCGCGTCTGGATGTCTGTGATCTTTGGAGAAAAACCAATTCCAAAGCCATCCTCCACCAAAGCTATTTTATCGTCTACCATCGTCAACCTCGGTAAGCCATATCTCCTCCAGACGGTGGTAATGGCTTACAGTAGACCATAGTGTGAAGGGGCCTTTGAAGATAGAAAGTAGGTTTCATTTCTCATGGTATTCATGTTGTCTGAGTAGAGCTTATCTACTGCCATCTGGTGGAGATCCAGAGTATTATTACTCGTTAACTCGTTATACTTATATTTTACTGTTATGCACATAATTCGTTCAAAACTGATTTTTTGCAATTACGATACTTTCTTCATCTAAGTAAAAAGACGAATTCTTATGTTGATCTGCTGTTTCTCATGCTGTCACCAATTTCGAGTTTTAGTTCGGGTTTCAACCTTCAGGTCCACAGACGATTCAACTCCACCTAAAGACGCACCTCCACCTGCTCCCTAATGAGCTGACAGGACCACTTCGAAGTGGAGCATCCAGAGCCCAAACCTAACAGTAAAGGTCCCTCCATACTATGGTCCACTGCAATCCAGTACCACCGTCTGGAGGGGGTACGGCTTATCGAGGTCGACGATGGCAGGCGATAAAATGGCCTTGGCTGAGGATGGCTTCGGAACTGGCTTTTCTCCAAAGATCAAAGACAACCAGCATGCTCTGCCAATGTGCACAGTAGATTCTATGGATGCATATGTACGCACTCTGCTCGATTAATGGCCCAGTGTGTGAATGCAACCCGTGAACTATCATCGTTCAATTCTCCATCAGGACCAGTACTGGAGTGGTGAACAACTGGCCACAGTGTGGAGGCTACATAACTCTTTTTATATACGATTCGTTACTTTCTTCACTCAAACAGCAAGACAAATTCTTATGTTGATCTAGCATTTCTCATGCTGTCACCAATTACGAGTTTCAGTTCGGGGTTCAACTTTTACGTCGGCAGATGATACCGTTCCCATGATGAACATACAGGGTCACTTTGAAGTGAGCCCATACCAAACAATATGTTTCATATACATTTTGCTCATCTTTGGGGAAGTAGACACGTACTGGTAAGGTATATCTCAAGATTAATTGAAAAAAATGAAGGTATAAATGAGTTGCATGAGAATATACAGTAAAATATATACACCAAGTAAACTGGAATAGAACGATATTGCTAGTCTGTTACACTGCAGCTTGCATCAGCATCATATTTCTTTAGTCAATTGCAACGTATATACAACTACAGTATGAAAAAAAAATGAAACACTGTAGGAATAAAAAAGACAATAAGATGAAAAAACAAAAAATATACATAAGATAGAAACAAACAAAATTGAATATATATAGTAGCATCCGCAATCGTCGGATACTGAGAAAGGAAAACACTTCTCTACAATTTTTTTACTCCTGCACGGAACTTGGACCAGTTCAAAAGATTCGTGGTTGACACCTGCATGAAGTTGTAAAAAATTCTTGCGAATTCCCTCCATTAAATCGCAGTGACAGAGGAGGTGATAAACATTGCCGAATTCGTCATCGTGCTCATGCAATTTACACTTTCCTGACAGATGAAGATGAAAACAGAGCGTCATATCTCGAAGCTGTCCCATTGGTTCTGCCCATTTGAGATGACGTCTTTAAAGATACTTTTTTTTAATCTGACGTGGAGACTGTTTGCAGATAATATCGATATCTTCTTTTGAGGTTACTTGTTTGGCTAGGAAGTATGCACGTTCCTTTTAGGGTCTCACTCGCATGCGCCTTAACCCATTTCAAATGGATATTCTTAGATGAAGAGATGATTGAGGAAGTTTCTGGTGAGATTTGCCTTGAAGATATTGTGTGTTTTACAAATAGCGATGAGTGCCGTCATAGAGTCCGATTTAATGGCAACAGACTAATGGTTTATGCTCTTGATGACATGAAGTGCTGCCCCGATGACTTTCAGTTCCTCAGTGAAAACAATGTTTGTATGGCTTGGAAATGCGTTAAATTTCTCTTATGATGACACCGATCTCAACAAGGGTGTAGACACAACCCCACTCAACCGTCCAACTTTGAACCACCTGTGTATACCATAATATGATGTAGGGAGCCGTTATCTTATGTCTATCTAATGCTGTGGTCTTCCCACGAGGAATAGATGTTTATAGCTGGCCATTCTATCATTATCCTTTAAGAAAGAAGAGTCTTCTACTTCATTGGCTTGGACCTGTTTTAGTTTGTGGAGCTTCTGTTGTGCTTCGCAGGTTAGGTCTATGCAAGAATTTTAGGTTCTCGGTTGAAACTGTGAATAACATTTAGTTTTCAAGAGACGTGCGGCCCGTTGTATTGTAGCCAAGTGACGTGACATGCATTTCGTGATGTTCTGTCAGATATCTGAGCCTTTCGTTATCCGTTTTTCAATTACGGTGTGATAGATTTGTCTTGTGGATGCTCCTCCAACCCTCTATCTGACTCTGCTAATGCCGGCGAGTCTTGTAACGTTGGAGAGAATTTTTACCCTTGAAGTTAGATAAATGAGCTATTCATATAAGCTTTGAGTCAAACTTGACACCCAGGTATTTTAATATAGATTTTTCCTTTCAGGGTTATTTTCGGTACATTACAGTGACAACCAATTTTTAATAATGGTGTACACTCATTTGTCATGTTTGAATTCTAGACCATTTTTGTCATCCCAGTTTTCCAATTTTTTTAGGATAGGTGTTGTACTTTTCTTGAAGCAATAGGCAGCACTCTCCTTGAATTCGTTCGCAAAAGCTTGGATGATATTGTTTTCGGCTTCTTGGGGGATCTCGTTTATTATCATAAACCAAAGTTTGGGGCCAAGACTGGATCCCTGAGGTATTCCCTTTTTGTAAAGTTTCTTATAAGATCCGCAGGAACGCAACGAGCGTGCGGTAATGAAAGAGGTGATACAATGAAAAGTATTTCAGAAGGTTCCATTCAGCTTTTGATTATGAGCCAGAAGGCATTGTTAAAAGCTCTCTTGTTATCTCAGATTATCACAAGACTGATTTTACCTTTCAGCTCAGCTGTGTTGATGAAGTTCATCACACTCTGCATCGCCATTATGGCGGAGTAGTTGTCTAAAGTCATATTGGTTCTTACTGTAATAGAGGTCCAGACGCATGTCTGGAACTACAATGGCCGGCTTGTTATCCTGCGGGGAAATTAGCCGTTTCCACCTTTTCTTCTCAAGTAGGTGTGGCCGACGTAACAATGATGTAGAGATATGAAGTCTAGGTTTGTGACACTATAACATAATGGTGGTCATACCCGTGATACATATTTATATCGAGGAATATCCATAACCCACCTAAACTCCTTAGCCAATGAGGGCTCAGTAAAATCATTGATATCATGCTCATCCGGCGGCAGTTTCATGCTCATACGGCGGCAGTTTTAAAAATGCCGGAATGCTCTGACAGTGCCATCTAGCGTATACATTACACAGTTCAAGTTGCTTAAGGTTTGGTTTGGTTTAGAGTGCTACGATTAACATTGTTGCGAGGGATTAATGAGACCGGGGCCTACTGCATAAAACCGATCCCGAACGGCTATGAACATCCATACCACAGTGGGATTCGAGTTCACGAACTCCAGTACTAAAAATCAGCGCCCTAACCATTCGAGATAGTTCAGCAAATTGCCTATGGGTAAGAAGTAAATTGCCATTTCGGATCATGAACTTTGGTAAAATACCTATTAGCACTTCGTTCATATCTAATGATCTAACAGAATAATCTGAAAAAAGTTTGAAAAAAATTATAACATGTTAATATTTAAAACATGAGTAACATATTACCTCTTTTCCTACTTATTAAAATCTTTGGGGGAAAAAATGAGACTGAGTTTCAGTGCACATTAAACTTGCATTCTCACTACACTTGTAGAAAATTGCTTTAAAACCTAAAGTTAAAACTGATGTATAAGAAATTCCCATCCTATTCTTTTAACTATTATTATATACACGACTCATTTTTAAGAGTAACTCGATTTAAGTACCTCTGTTGTTTACTTCTGAGTTCTGGTTTTAATATTAGCTACAACTTTCACTCTTCAACCAGCGGTAACGGCAACTTCTCATGGTACAGCTGTTGGTCTAAGTTGCTTAGTTGCCGATAATTAATTCTTATAGTTTTTCTTTCTGAATATGGTGTAGTATTTTGTCTTATACTTAAGCTTTCTTTTTACCTGCCTTTTTTAAAATTTTAGGTGAGATACTGTTTTATTTTTATATTAAAGATTGTCATTGCATTCAAGTAGTTTTAGCCCGTTGTCAAAATTTTAAAATATACCTTACATAACTTTCTTTAAATATAAATTTTATGCTAGTTAAGAAATACCATAAATTTTATTTTAAAATTCAGTAAAAAATAATTTAATCCTATTTCTTGGAGATTCTGGTGAATTAATTTATATTATTCTATCTGTCATAGTTTAGTTAGATTCCACCCAAAATTTCTGATTTTTTAAAAATGCTTGCTTTTGCTTTAATGTAGTTTTTTAAGTGATAATTTATAAAAGCGTCTACTTAACGAAAGCTTTAGTTTTCATTTTTTGTGATTTTAAATCTTTTTATTCGGAAAGATTTGAATATTTCTACCGTATGTAAAAAACATGAATAAACCTCAACTACTAAGATTTATTACTTTCAGCAATACAATTTTCTTCCTGCATTTATCTGGAGTAATTATAAAATGCCATGGTATTTCATGCTAAATTACAATAATTCTGTGATGACTTTTGTCTAAATGTAACTGATAAACTTTTAATTTTTTTATTTTGTGTAGATCAATTTCTACTGTACTAATTGTTTTTAATGGATCGTTCTGCTACACGTAAACTCAGGTGAGTCTGTCTATTTTGAAAATTTTATATTTTCTATGAAATCTTTGTAAGTCTTTTTCTTTACATTGGTTTTTCTTTAGTATTCCTGGGTGGCATTCCTCTCATGTTGTTTACTATACTGTTTAAAAACATTTACACCTTTTTCCAGAAACACTAATATTTTTTACTGTAGAAAATTTTATTTTATGTAAGTTGCATTAACATAATTTTTCCATTCCATTTTACCAGAAATTCAAATATTATATTAAATGTTTCCACTAATCCCAGTGAAGTTCGCATGTCAAATTCTAGTATCCTCTCTAAAAACATTTTTCTCTCTTATCATGTATATGTGTAGATATATTTTGTACCACAAGTACTGTGATGTGATCTAGCATACTTTTGGGGTCAAAATAGCGTTAAACTATCTCCAGTTGTAATTTAATAATTCTTTATCTAACTAACATTTTTTCATATTTCAGTTAAACATCAGTTTTAATTTAATATGAAATTTTTTACTTGTTTTTTTAATTTCTTAGATAAATAAAGTAACATAACTTTGCTTTAAAAAAAAAACACTTGAAGAAATGTGCAAATTTGAAAGCTTTGAAACTGGTAAAGCAAAATGGTGAATTAAGAGCATGCAATACTAATTTAAAATTATTATACCATTGAAATATGCAGAAGTCAAAGTGTATTTTGGCAGTTGTGAATAGCTATTTTATTTATTTTGTGCACATTTAAGATTTATTGATTTGGGGTATTTCACATGTTAGGGTTTGACTGAAGAATTGGATTCTCCCGCCAACTTGGTGATAATGGTTTCAGTACGGTCACCTAAAATTTTCTCCTGATCTCACCCTGTACAGACAATCTCCATGTATATTATAATTTATATGTTATTAACATTCAACTCTCCTTGTGTCCCTCTTTTCTTATATATTAATAGTGCACAATGGTTAAAAAATTTAGATATAACAAACCATTAATGGTTCACTATGGCTGATTTTTAATAATTTGGAGCTGTTGCGTTTGTAAACTGTTAAGGGATTAATTGCCCATAAATATAAATGTCTGGTTTTCAAGTCGTTTTCTTTAATTAAGTAAGAGTATATAATTCTATTACTATGACACACTGTGCATTAATTAAAGTCACCAGAAAAAGCAAGAAATACAATGTTTGTATGGTATACCTTTGTGTTTTAATAAATATTGCCAATATTTTTGCCATATTTGCCAGGAAGAACTCAGTTTTTCAGTAGTCCCCACATGTTAATACAAGTTTTCTGTTTCATTTTTCTTGTAGGGTACCTTAGGTAAGATTTTTAAGGACAGGCTTTTCCTTTACTTGGGTGACAGTTCTGTTGATTGTCATTAACATCTGGTCCCTCAACTCTTTGTAATTTCAGTTTCTGTAGGCAAACTGTCTAACATGAACTCATTTGAAGCAAAGGAGTAATTCAATTTCTTCACTAATTTTAGAATAAAATCTTGTCTGTTTTTATTTGAACTATTGGGAAACGACAAATATAAACAATTACAAAATGACAATACTAGCAATGCATATTTCTTTTCACTTGCAAGTAATCTTGCAACTACTGTGACAAGGTCTGCTTCACTTCTGAATCTTAAAATAACAAGTTTAAAAGATGATTTGAAATGTGAACCTTGATAAGTGACCTTTTAGATGTACACAAGTTTAATTCATTTTTACCTATTATTTATAATTAGCCATACTCTTACTTAGGATACAGCACCCAGGGTTTCCACGGTCCATAAAAGTCCTTAAGAACTCCTTTAATTTTAGCTTTCATTTTTAAGGGCCCTTAAAACTACTTAATTTTTGTCAAAGGTCCTTGAAAGCTCCTTAATTTTAAATTGGAATGTGATCAATTTTTCCATTAACACTATCCATTGTCGTCATGTGATTTCCTATCAGTTTTCTTATGGAACAGTTTTTCCTTAGTTACTTATTATTTAACCAATAAATAATCTTTCACATACTGAAAAGTATAAAGTCAACTGCCTTTTTTCTAACAGCTGACAGTCCTGCAGATTTTAATTAAATGAAAAATGAAGGATGGGGAGTTTGTAGATATTTCAGTTACTTATAGAAGTTTAATTTTCCTTGCATTGAATGTAATAGAAAAATCTAAAACTTTCTTCTTTCCCAGGCAACATCGAGTATAATGAGCTAGTATATATATACATACATACATACATATATATGTGTGTATATATATATATTAGATTAGATTAGATGTAGGGTGGGGTGGCCCATAAGGGCACCAGCACTGTGACCTAAAGCCTATTGTACTGAAAAGCTCCCATTTACTGGAACAAAAAGTCCCAACATAAAGTTAAGAAATATTAACAATTAGATCTCAAAGAGACCAATAGCTGAGATAAATCTAAGCAGCAATTTAACCGGGAAGTTGATCAGCTCCCATGGCTTGATGAAGTGATAGCCAAGAAATTAAAATCTCTTGGCACAGTAGTGGTCACATTCACACAAAATGTAAGGAACTCTCCTTCGTTATATGGCACCCTCTACATACCGGACTATCCGTGATGCCAATAATGTTAAGATGCCTCTTTAAGCAACAATGGCCACCCTTAGCTCATTCCAACTGAACTTAAGTAGCTTCTTAGCCCTCATCCAGGGATAACCCTGGTTAAGCTCCTTGGTCTGCCTTTGATTACCAGAATCAAGCCAGGCCCTATAAGTCTTCCCCATTAGAAGGTCCTTAATAGTCCTTCTCACTACATTATGAGGAAGACCAAGTACCAGTTCCAGCCCAATGAAGGGCAACTCAGAGCTGTACTTAGCGAAATTATCGGCAACTTCATTGCAAAAAGTACTGCAGTGCCCTAGAACCCAGAGTAGGGTTATCTTATTGACCATAGCCAGCTGGTTAATGGTCCTGTAGCAATCCCATACAATTTTAGATGAAAAGCAGTACCTGTGCAAGGCCATAAGTGCGGCCTGACTGTCTGAGAAGACAGTTATTTATATATATATATATATATATATATATATATATATATATATATATGTATATATATATCAATCAGAGTCATTTTTAAACCCTCAGAAAGTACTGTTTATAATATTGTATTTTATTCACAATTTATTTCTAGTTTGATCACTCAAAAAGCTTTAGATGTACATTTTTCAAAATTAGTTTTTGTCAAATAGGTATATCTTATTACAAATTTTTAGGCATTTTTAAAAACTTAATTTTGAAATATTGTAGGGCATTTATTGAACATGCCTTATCTGGTTCATAATGATTAAAATATGTTCCTCAGGAAATAGGGTTTATGTCGTTATGCCTTGTGTTTTCAAGTAGGTCCTTATAAAATGTTACTTTGATCCTTAGAAAGTCCTTAAAAAGGCCTTAACTTTTGTTGAAAAAAAAAAGCAGTGGTAACCCTGGCACCATGTTAAGATCTTTTTTCATAAAAGGTACTGCAACTTGAGAATTCAGCACATTACTGGAAAGTATTGGCAAAAAAATGAGTCATTTATGATTTTGATGGTGGGAACAGTCTAAGGAGGAAGGTTGTGGGAGTCTGAGAGACTGCACTACAACAGTGAAAGGTTAATACTAACAAACTTTCTAATTTGAACTGTATTTTACTAAAATTTTTTATGAGAATGGGCATTATTGTAAAATCTGATTGTAGTTTGTTATATTTTCCTAGACTGCTGAACTTTATTAACTGAGTCTATTTTTCTTGCATTTTTGGTGCTTAGTTGTTATGCTATTTACTTTTTCCTAAGTTTAAGTAGAGTTTTGGTTAATGACTTGAAATAACTTTTAATACTTCTTTTGGTTGTAATTTTCTTAATGCTTCATAATCTTTATTTGTAAATTGAAAATTGCTTCAGCACATGCTTGTGTACATTGAGTTTGAAAAAAAAATTATAAAAGGGTTATTTTTCTATTTATGTAGATAGTATTTTTACTTCTAACCCTTTGTGTAATTGATAAATTACTTTTAAATGATATCAAGAAATATGGCAAATTAACTATCACCTCACTTGTTTTTCCCTCCTTTAATAAATTGGCCATTTAGTCCAACATGGAGTTGTACCTAATGTTCTAAACTCTTGATACAAGAATGCTTAAGTGTATGCCATGGTACCCTGGAGAGCAACAATGTCTTTTAGAAGGAGAGGGTTGCTGTAAAATTAGCAAGAAATTCATTGTTGATTAGATTTGATCAGGGATGGGCAAACTCCGGCCTGCCGAAAGGTTTTATCTGGCCCGCAGATAGAATTTTAAGTTGCCGATCCGAGACAAATTAAAAGAAATATATATTTATACATTATATATCCATCTCCTTTTCTACTTTGCTTAAATATTATATCCCAAATTTATTATCTCACACCCAGATGATCAGCAGTATATTTGCTTTTTATATGTGAACAAGTGTTTTCAACTTTGAACCTTAGAAAGAATAATTTCATAAGTAGACTGGCAGAGGAGCATTTAGCATCGTTCCTTAAAATCAGTACATCTCACTTCGAACCTCAGTATAAGGTACTTTTAAAAATGAAATCGCAATTTCATTCATCTCATTAATGTATTTAGTCTGTTAGGTACTTGTATATTGTTTTTAAAATTTTAGAAAAATTTATCTTGGCCTGCCAAATTTATTTTCTTTAGATTTTTAGCCTGCAGCCGAAAAAGTTTGCCCATGTCTGGATTAGATATTACTAAAGTGATCTTTGTGGCTTCCATATGAAGGCAAGACATAACTGAACAACAACAACAAAAAAAAAATTATAAAAA
Organism: Pardosa pseudoannulata; assembly: GCA_032207245.1. Lineage (NCBI taxonomy): Eukaryota > Metazoa > Arthropoda > Arachnida > Araneae > Lycosidae > Pardosa > Pardosa pseudoannulata. The sequence continues at coordinate 46,043 of JAGEOH010000451.1, forward strand.
GCTATCAATTGTTTATATAGGTTTTTTAATGCAGTTTATTTTTATTTGACCTCTTACCTTCTAAAACTGCCAATTTAGGCTGTTGTAAGTAAAGTTGTGAACCAGACAGTGGTAGCTTATAGTTTAGGTGGAAATTCACAAAACAAATTTTAAAAATTTACTAATCAATTATCATATAAGTTAAAATATATTTGCATTGTTACTAATTGAAGGGGAAAATTTAGAATAAGGAAGTTTACATGAGAAAAAAATTATTTCTTATTGTGAAATCAAATAAAACCTCAAGATTGCTTACAATGTATTTTTAAGTGTGATTACAAAATAGTCAAGTACAATATTTATAATTTAAATATACTCATCTGCCCCTTTTATTTAAAAAAAAAAAAAAAAAAAAAAAAAAATCAATGTTTTCATTGATTTTAGGTATTTTATTTGTGTTTTCAATTTCGAACATAGCTAGACAGTCTGTCCTCTTTAAGTCTTTCAATGAGTATGAGACATTTTGAGTAACATCTCTCAACTGCAGCGATAGTCATTAGAATAGAAAGAATAATTAACAACGGTTTGTAGAGCTCAAAAAGTGTAATTTGTAAGTTTTTTTTTTTTTTCTATAATAAATTGAAGAAAACTAATGCACTAGTTATATTTATGAAATCATTTCAGTTTTACTTACCAAAGGTAGTGTTGTAAAATGTAATTGCTTTAATTCCGAAATACTGATTTTATTAAATGTCATCTATTTAAATGCCACTACTTACACCAGTTTGTAAAAAAATATCTATCTAAAAACAATACGAAAAATAAACAAGAAAATGAGAAAAATAATTAACAAAATATAGCAAACCAAGGGAGAATTTGACTGAGATAATAGCAAATAATATGTATGAACTGCTACTCTGTCTGCTTTTTTCTCTTATTTTGGTTTTCAGAAAAATTTCTTAGATTGCATCTGCGATCAAGGAAAGACAAAGCACTATACAATTGCCTGTACTATAACCTACAATTCAGTATGTTTGAGTTATCATATTTAATAGTGTGAGTAAAAAACTTATCCTGGAGTTTTACAAAATTCTGGAACTGTATTTAATATTTTATTAAATTTTGAAATACATTTATTTCGTTGTTTTTCTTTGGGAGCTTATGTACACAAATAGTGGAGCTGCCATTAGAATCATGTACTCCAAAAGTAGTTTTAAAAGTTGTATATTTTTATTATAATTTTAAAAATAATTACTATCAGAAAATGCATTACTGGAGAGATAGAAATTGTGTCTAAGATAAAGAGTAGTTTCAAGTAAAAATCAACATAAAAGAGGAAATAAATGATAGTTGGCAATTTGATTCTGTGATTTGAGAAAATATAGCAATATGCATGTAGCAATCTGCAGGTTTATCCCTCCTAATGATTGTTAATTTAAAATTTTAATTGTTAATGAAATAACTAACAAATAAATGAACAGATTTGGTTAATAATACACACAAGTTTTATTTATTTTTACCTACTACATATGATTAGCCATACTTCAACTTAGCAGGGCACTACATGAAAATCTTCAGCCTAAAGGTGATGAAACTTAAAAAAAAAAAAAAAATTGAGAGGTACTGTTTAAATTCTTATAAGAGGATTAACTTGCTACACATTTTTTAATGTGATTATAACTATATACATTAGCATAAATACTTAATACAAATTGAGTTTCTTGCTAGATTTTGATGAAAAAAAGATTTTTTTTTGAGAGGGTGTCTTTTTTTTTCCCCAGAGATTTTTTTAATGTCAGATGATTTGATATTGGTCTAAATTCCTTTCATTCATTACATATAATCTTAAATCTAACTTGTTTAAAGTTAAATAAGGCCAGATATGATTAGATAGAACATAAAGATTCCTATCTTTTATTGCCAGTAAGCGATATGTTACATAGATATCAGTACTTCATCTTTTACTGACAAATTCCTTTTAATATTTATGCTGCTATTTAACAGAATTATAGATTTTATATATATATATTTTTTTAACTATAGAAACTGGGAGAATAGAAATGTTTACTTGGCAGCTAAGTAAAAGTATGATGTACAATATGCTGTAACAGTTGATAAATGGCAGTGCATTTGAAAAATAGTATTAG
>JAGEOH010000452.1:0-27500 GCA_032207245.1 Pardosa pseudoannulata
GCTTGGACAACCTTCAGATTTTCACCAACGAGAACTAATTTTATCCATTTTACGAGTATTGAACAGACAATAACGATATATAAAATTATATACAGATAAATAAATTTAAAGCTACAAAATCCAAGTAAAAATATCAGATACGAAAAAAAAATTACTATAACTAAAATAGGCAGCCAGAAACACATGCAAACAGCACATGGTACGACGGCTATACGAAAACACGCAAGGCGATTAAAAACAGTTACAGATGCAGTTAAGTACTCCGCTGCAATCGTTGTTGATAGAAATTTGGTGCTACCATATTACAGTCGACATATGTAACTGGTGACTTTTGCGTCATAATGATGTCAGAGACGGAAATTTATGATACCCAACTCCCATCTTTGGAGATTTCTGACGTCATTATGACGTAGAAGTCACCAGTTACATATGTCGACTGTAATATGGTAGCAGCCATTAAAAATATTGGTTGCTACTCACGGCGATCATCTACACCACTAGATTATCTAATGACGTCAATAGAAGTGCATTTCGGTACATTGGGTTATGTCGAAGATGGGAGCTTTTGCTACTCTGGATTGGATTTTCGTCATAATGATGTACCCAGTCGAAAAAAATCGACTATTCCAATAGCTTAGAATCTCTGTGAGTAGCAGCCAAAATTTTTCTATGAAAGTTGTTTAAACATAGAATAAACGACAGCAACATAACAATAGTAATTTGAAATTGCCCCCTCGTCAACAAAAAAGCTTTGAGAAATAGTGCAGTCTCACGAAGAATTACTATACCAAATTTCCCGCATGTAGCACTTACTGTATCATAATTTTTTTTCTATTTTTTAAGTGACACCTTTAAAATATTCAAACTGAGACAGTTTTTTACATAAAATATATGCATTTTAGATTTATTTATTCGATTTGTGACTGTTTATTAGGAGATGATACTAATAACAGTATAAACGATATTAATGAACAATAAGAAAGTGGTTTGGAGTGACACTCTGTATTTTTTTCAATACGAGGGCTAATGTGACCAGGACCTACTGCTTAAAACCAATTCCGAACAACCATGCCATAAGGGAATTGGAACCCATGAACTCCAATACCTAAGACCAGTGCCATAACCATTCGGCCATTATTCGGTCAGTATGAAAAGAAAAAGCTTTTATTAATTAACAATCAATAAAACAAATGCATTCATAAACGAAAACGTGGAAATATGACAGCATTGAATTAATGGAGAAAATTTTAAGTTAGCACTGGTTTATTCTACTCGTATAAGAAGTAACTTACCTTTGTGACAGTATCACACATAAAAATATTTATCTTTTGTAAATCTGAAAATACTAGTCGCAGTGTATTTCTTTATATTTCCATAGTTCCTCCAGATCGTTTATTTGTTTCACCTCATACTAAATGTCTTTTAATTTTTCCTACTTATCGATCAAGAATTCATTTAACATCAAAATCTTGACTCAGTGTCTGTGGTTTGCTTGGCATACCCGAGAACTATATGTTTAATTCTCTCTGCCTTCCAATTTTTATTTTATAAAACCTACAACAAGTTAAAAAATAAATTGATCAAAATTACTCAATTTTAATCAAGTCCTACGTTTATTACCAAAACTGCTTATTCAGAATTAGTCTGATTGCATGTTGAATGTACACACAATTATGTTTACTTCATGTTAATATTGTTATAAAGGCCTTATCACAGGTCTATATGTACGTGTTAGTTTATGGCTGCTACTCGATCGGAAACGATCTAAACGATCGGAATAGTCGATTCTTTTCGACTTGCTACGTCATTAGGACGAAAAGAGCAAAAGCACCAAACCTCCAGTAGCAAAATCTCCCATCTTCGACATAACCCAATGTGCCTAAATGCATTTCTAGTGACGTTATAAAATAATCTAGCGGTGTAGATTATCGCCGTGAGTAGCAGTCTAAGGGCCGGTCTCACCAAAGTCGTTTAACGGCTAACCGCGATTAACCTATGGCGCCATCCAATGGTAGGACGCAATTCTCCGTTTAAACAGAGATTAATCGCGGTTAGGCGTTAAACGACTTTGATGAGATCGGCCCTTAGAATAGGTCTCACCAAATTCGTTTAACGGCTAACTGCGATTAATCCACGGCACCAACTAATTGTGGAACGCAATTCTCCGTTTAATAGAGATTAATCGAAGTTAGCTTTAAACAACTTTGGTGAGACTTATCTTTAGTGTTTGAGAATGTGCAGATTTCTTGTGTTAAAAATTTTCTCTCGATTTATTTTAGTTCTGTTTGACTTGCGATAAGGCCTTTAATAGGTTGAAAATATTTCGAAATCATATGAAAATTCCACGTATTCTTCAATGGGTAAAGGAATCCTAGACTGAATCTGAAGAATTCACGGACAAACCGTGGAAGAGAAACGAATTTCTCTTATGATAGTGAAAATGTTTCAACCGATTAAAGACTTTTATCACAAGTCAAGCTTATTTAAAATAATTGGGTTAAAATTTTTTCGCTGTAGCACAAGAAATATTATCCCCTTTATAAACTGCGATTTCCATCTCTTGTCTTAAAGTGTTTATTGTAAACCCCTTAACAATTTTTCACGAATTCGATCCAAAAAATGTCACATTTTTTTTCTTTGATATTTTTGTTCATTTTATATTTGTATGTTGGAAAATATTATTAGAAGTAATATTTCTAATTATTTTAAACAGGTATAACAATTTTTTTACAGGAAATAAATTAATGTTTTCTCTTGAAGTTGTCCTTTTTCTCTCATGTACGCCAGACAAGGAAGTTACGTTGCAATTGTGATATAAAAAAATACAAATATTTTCGATTACAATTACTACACAATTATTTTCAAATGCCAATACTACAAGTACACAAACTTAACCTGTATTTTCAAAGATTAGGTTTAGTGCGATAATTCTTGAAAGAGGACAACAGGCATAATCGAACATCACAGTCCGAGTAAAATACCTAGTCTCTTTTCTAATTCTTTTGCCGCTGTCATTTTTCGTTGACAGCGGCATTTCTTCAGAGAACACACACAGAAGTGGTTTGCAGGTCTTAACTTTTTGTCTGTAGATGGAATTACCTCTAAGGGCCATATTCACCACGATTTTAATACTCGGATCTAACCGCGAATCAGCATTTTCGTATTCTTCAACTAGAATCCGCTGCTTTCAGCTCATTTTAATCTCCTGTTTCTGATCCCCCGAATTTGGAGGATTAATTGCCTAATCCACGGATACTACAATTTACGCATGCGCTCTGCGTTGGAAACAAACATGGCGGATATATTTTCAGATATAGAAGATCTTGAAGTTTCGAAGTTTTACAAATGCTGGAAAAAACAGAAAGCCACAGGAAAAGATTTGTGCATCCAGAAAGAACAAATGATTTGGATTGTTTGGATGATGTGAACTTTCGGTCGCGTTAACGTTTTAATAAAAATACAGCTGAATCATTAATTCGAATGCTAGATGAAACGATTTCAGCTCCTTCGGAAAAGAATAATACTCTATCTTCTGCTGAAAAATTTTTTGTTAGCATCAAGGTATTTTGTTATTGGATCTTTCCAGATTTTTCAGAAAAGATTTTGCCTCGGTTTCATCAAAATTCTTCCTTTTATATTCTTCCATTTTTATTTCGTGAGCAAATATCAGTAAAACTACAGATCCTTGACTAAATTTATAATTTCCTCAAACGATATTGATGTCTGGTTGAGTAAATATGTAAATCAACTTAGCATGAGAACTATCCCCGGAGAATCTTGTTTATTGACCAATCAAAACATCGCTTACATAATTGCAATAATTAATCCATAGATCAGGGAATCCACTCATGGTGCATATGGCACCAGTTTAAGTGACAGTTAATGGCGTGTGATCGCTGATCTACCGATTCCCTGATCCGCTCTTTGATCCTGGATACCCTGATTTTGGTGAATATGGCCCTAAGTCTCTCTCGCTCAGTCTCCCAAAGACTCAAAGATAAAAATCGCGGAGTAATGCAAAACCTATCTGAAAATCCACGCTTTTAAACCAAACAGAATACACTTCGGAAACTAACATCTTGTAGAAATCTATATGACGAATTTGACTTTAAAAATACAAAAGATATTGTCAAAACAGTGATAACGACAAATAAATCAGATTGGCCGTATACCATACGGCAAATCATTAAAGTCACGGTAACCGCGCCCGTATGGTGTACGTGCAAAACATGCAAGGGGTTAATATGATCAAAATATGTTAATTGTATTGTTCCCATTGAACTTATTGTCTTAGGCCCTTGAATAATTTTTGGGGTGTCTGTGTTCAAAATCTGTTTATAAATAAGTATTTGTTTACAATTGGGTGATGTATTTATGCAACGAGCTAAAACATACAGTTGAGTTGTAGAGGTTTTCTTCGAAAATAGCGATTTGTAATCTGTTCTTAATAGAACAAAAATATTAGAAATGCATATTTTTTATTGTACTTTAATTCAATGATGTCTTGATGATTGAAAAGCTAGATGAATACTTGATCAATGCTGCTATAAAGAATGTGAAGCAGTATTTATCTGAGTGTTTTTTTAGCTATAAGGAATTAAAGTAGTATTTGAATGTTTCTTTTAATACGTTACTATTTTGTTTTTTACTGTGAATGAAATGTGTTATACTATGTAACGAAAAATATTTATTATCAAATCTTTGCCTCTGTTTCTAAGATCCTGTATTGGCAGTGAATCTCCGAAGAATCTTTTTTACACGTGTGTGCTAGTGGAGATCAAATCCAAAACGTAGACGAAATACTCGCGATTTATAATTGTTGATTTAGTCTTGCAAAAATAAACTTCTTAAGCGGATTCCACTGTATATACATTACGGTGTCTTTACATTCAGAACACTCTACCATAGTCAGCAATTAGCCCTCGTGTGCAAAACAGTAGACCGTAGCGGTCCAAACCAAGCCATAGTCATTAAGTTTTATGACAGCTCGAACTTTCTGCTCTGAGGTATCAAGTTGAAATATCGCAGCAAGCAAATTCTACATTATCAGTTTTTGCGTAATGCAAACTAATAATGTAGAAAAAAAACTTACAGTCCACACTACTTAAGTTCTAGCACTGTCTCAGCGCAACCTGAGCTACCAAAATGAAATACCACAGCAAGTAAATTCTACATTAACCGTTTCTCTTAGTGCAAAACGTACAATCTACAGTAGTGAAGTTTTAAGGCTGCCTTAGAGCAACCTGTACTATCAAGCTGAAATTTCACAGCAAGTATTCTTACATCCTACATTAACCGTTTCGCTTAGTGCATAACTTACAATCTACAGTAGTGAACTTGTAATACTCTCTTAGCGCAACCTGAACTATCAAGCTTAAATATCACAGCAAGTAAATTCTACATTAACCGTTTCGCTTAGTGCATAGCTTACAATCTACACTAGTAAAGTTGATACGCTGAGTTAGCGCAACCTGAACTATCAAGCTAAATTACCTCAGCAAGCAAATTCTACATTAAGAGTTTTGCCGAACGATGGCCGAATGGTTAGGGTGCTGGCCTTCGGAACTGGAGTTCGTGGGTTCGAATCCCACTGTGGTATGGATGTTCGTAGCCGTTCGGAATCGGCTTTAAGCAGTAGGTCCCGGTCTCATTAGCCCTCGTGTTGCAAAAAGTAGACCGTAGCACTCCAAACCAAACATTAACCGTTTCTCTTAGTGCAAAACGTACAATCTACAGTAGTGAAGTTTTAAGGCTGCCTTAGAGCAAGCTGTACTATCAAGCTGAAATTTCACAGCAAGTATTCTTACATCCTACATTAACCGTTTCGCTTAGTGCATAACTTACAATCTACAGTAGTGAACTTGTAATACTGTCTTAGCGCAACCTGAACTATCACAGCAAGTAAATTCTACATTAACCGTTTCGCTTAGTGCAAAGCTTACAATCTAAACTAGTGAAGATGAAACGCTGCTTTAGCACAAGCTGAACTATGAAGCTTAAATATCACAGCAAGTAAATTATATATTAACCGTTTCGCTTAGTGCATAACTTACCTTCTATAGTAGTGAAGTTTTAACGTTGTTTCAGCGCAACCTGAACCATCAAGCTTAAACATCACAGAAAGTAAATTCTACATTAACCCTTTCGCTTTGTGCATAACTTAAATCTTTAATTCTCTGTTTTTAAACTAGTGAAGCTCTAAAATCAGAGGGGAAAATATTCTCCAGCTAGGCCATAGACGTTGAATTTCACCTTTTAAACAAACACGTATAAGTCGTGGGTTATCACTCCGAAATTACGTTAATAAATATAATTCACAAAATAATAAACTTTAGATAATGGGCCACCGGAAAACATTCTTGATAGAAATATAAAGGCTATTATTGGAAGAAATATATATATTTATATATTTTAGCTTAAGATTAAAGTGAGGAACCAGTATTAAACAGGTTATTAGTTTAAAAATAATTACGTTTCTCCAATTTTAATTGTAGATAGCTATGTATTCATTTTTAAGATATATTGCTGCACAAAATTTCAAATATATGATTAGGACAACAATTTGGATATAAGACTTTATCATATCGCAGAAATGTTTTCAGATGCAAGATAAGGAAATCCGGGTGGGATTCATTATTCTGTCAGACGGTATCCAAGACAGATTAATGACCCTTTGCTGAAAAGGAGAATAAACTTCCACAAAAAAGGGGTTAGAAAAAATGAAATGACAAGAAATGTCAACGTTCTTTTCAAGCATAAAAATTTAATTAATAAATAAATACGCGCCGCCTTTACTCTTTCAGTTGACCTTTAAAAAGACGAATAAAGAACTACCATAATAGAGTTATTTTTAAGCATCGCTGAGGGGGAAAATGAAAAAAGATGACATTTTAAGGTCAGAGTTCAGTTTTTTGACCTTAACCCACTTAAACCTGAATCATTTCAACTGAATAAATATTTTGATTTTTATCTCAATTACAAGATAGTATGGAATTTTGAGAGGGGAAAAAAGAAATGGGAACAATTGTCATGTTTTAAAATTACACTTCGCCCTCATTTGTAGATGGGTTGTTATTTTAAACGTTGAAATATAAGTGCATCTTCGACAAATGAGCACACAGAAAGTTTGGTTGCTGTTTACATAGTCAGAATAACTTTAATACTAACCATACCATATAACGGGTCAAATGACCCATAAGGTTTATGTAAAAAATGCGATGGGAAATGAATTAAAAATTCTTATTCTTTGTGTTTGCAATACATAAAATTGACAATATACAATTTTGTTTAATTATAATAAAGTTGATTTGTCTATTTCCTTCCAATTTTCATATTTCATACATTTATAATCAGAAAAAATAAAGTCTGGTCATTTGACCCGCTATGGTAGAAACAGGTAGGGGAGAGTGGGGCACCTTGGGACATAGCCCACCTTGGGACACCTTTATTTTCAGGCTTTAATTTGCAACCAGGAATTAGTTCTCATGTGTATTGATAGATGGCCTTCCTCTTCACTTCTCAAAGAATTTTGATGAAAATGGTGCTTATAGGTAAGGAACAATTTCATTTTCTTTGTTTTGAATAACCCAAAATTACATCAATGTGCATTTTAAAAAAGTAATTTTTTGAAAAAAAATTTAAAATATTTAAAAAAAAGTGTATTGTTATGAAAGAAAATTCATTTATTATTATTTCTATGTTAATAAATAAATTGTATTGTTAAGCCTAACTGTAAAGTAGTTACGAAAAGATACTATGTAAAATGGGGCAGGTTGGGACACACATAGATGGGGCACCTTGGGACATTTTATTAAAAAGTGTAAACAAATATCAATTCAAGCAAAATAATTAATATTTTGGTGCCCAATTTTTAATTTATTTAACATGTCAAAATATTAATTTATTAATCTTTTTTTTCAGAAAAAAAATGGGGAGAACAAGAAAAACAAACAGAAGGTATTCTGCTGTAAATGCTAATATGCTTGAATCAGCTGCAAATATAAGATTTGTTAAAAAATGTATTAACTTGGACAATTTTCAGCTATTTCTCTTTTATAACAGTTAATAAAAATAATTTGAACAGTATTTTGTATTTGTTGTTTAGTGTCCCAACCTACCCTATACAGTGGGGCAGGTTGGGACATTGGAAAGGTATTTTATTTCTTTTATTACTCTTTAACTAAATAAGATATTAAGTAGGTTTAATGTTTATAAAAAGCAGATATGATGACAATATATGCATGCATACTTATTTTGTTCAATTAGCTTTAAAAAAAATTCATAAAAATTTTTAACTGAAAAGTGTCCCAAGGTGCCCCGGTCTCCCCTATGTATTAAGTGTTGGAATGTTTAGTGCTAATTGCTTGATATTACCACAGTTTTTTACCAGATAATAATGCTGTATTTTTAAAGATTTAAACATAAAACAAAAAAAATCTTTTAATTGATAAATATTTTTTTATATACCAATTCGAAAAGAAGAATCTTTTTCTCGGAGGTTTAACTTGGTTTGGAGCTTTAAGGTCCACTGTTTTTCTACACTCAAACTAATGAGACCGAGATTTACAGCTTAAAGCTGATTCCGAACAGCTGCGAGCAACCATGCCTTCAGCAGAATTTGAACCCAAGAATTCCGGTAGCGAAGAGTTTGGTTTGGTTTGGTTTGGTTTTAGAACACTACAGTCTATTTTTTTTTCAAAACGAGGGCTAATGAGACCGGGACCTACTGCTTAAAGACGATTCTGAGCGGCTACGAACATCCATGCCATAGTGGGATTCGAACCCACGAGTTCCGGTTCCGAAGGCCAGCACCCTAACCATTCGGCCATTGTTCGGCCCGGAAGAGAATGCTCTATTCAAGGAAAAAAGTCCATGGTATGAATGTCCGGTACAGTTCCTGGAGCCTGGCTAGAATAAGGACATTTTTGTTAGACTAGTACTTGTTAACCAACTAACCAACTCGATAGATGCTACCTCTTGTGGGTTCTTCACACATACATACACACGCACGTACAAGGTGTTATAAAATTCGGGGTGTTACGGAACAAAATTTGCTCTGGAATGTGGGGTCACAAACCAAGCTAAGAGGATGGAAATCGTAGGAAACTCATGCATGTTTGGTCATCACACTGGAACGAAAACAGTACATTAACAGCTACGGAAATATTTGTGGAGTATGCTGACGTCATTGCATATACTACAAGGTTTTTCGAACTCACCAGTCTGCAATGATTCTATGCCGTAGCGATAATTCCTGGATGCACCAAACCAGGTATGCTTTTGATGAGACGCAATAGCTCAGTTGGTAAAGGCAGCGATCTCGTAACAGGTTAGTAAATCCGTTATGTTCATTAAAGGTGGCTGGGAAACATAAAATAGGATCGAGGTCACAGTATCCTCCAAGTGCTCAAACGATACTTTTGGAGGTGGTAGGCCAAGATTGGGCAGCTTCTGCTTCGTTCTTTCTTTTAACTTACGAGGACTCACTTTGAGCAGGAAGTTGTTCTTCCACTAACTGTGCTCTTCGAAACGAAAGGTACATCCTTTGACCTTATTTCGACTATCCTCTGGCATATGACCCCTTCTTGATGTTAAGTTAGTCGTCAGCCCTCGTGGATCCTAGCGAGCTGCATATTACCCTTAGCTATGGACCAATTGCATATTACGACGGGGTCTATTGGACCTGGTGTATGCTTTTCTAACACCAGGGGGATCAATAACAATTAAAAAAACATGCTTTTGATGTCTGCTACAATGACGACAATACGTGTTTTGAGAACCTCTGGTGCATCCACAGGTGTCGAATAACTAAGTGATTTAGGGTAAATCCATGGGGAAAAACTCATATGGATTGAGATCCGATAATCGTGGATCAAACAAAGAGCTCCTCACGATTAACGTGTCCAATTCCTGCATGTGTTTTTCACCTTCTAAACGTAATTTGCGGCCAAGTACTGAAAGAATTCCATTTCTTATTATGACACTGCATTCATTTAATCAATATTATGAAGCATCATATACTCACTTAAGTCGTACATATTTTCCCATTTGTCCCATAAATCAATGTCGAGAGGTAAAATAAGTCTTCAATTACATTACTGTCAAGTAGACATCTAGCGTGACACAACGCATTTCTTTATATGTTATGTCTCTGCTTTCATCGAATGATAAGTAAAAATAGGGAGATAAACGGATATTTATTTAATAACTTTTCTTTTATACTACCTGAAATAGAACAAATTCGCCTTTTCATCGCACTATTGTTAAAACTATTAAGATAAGATCTGTGATGTAGTTCTCTCAATTCACCGTAGAAGCTGATATTTTTTACAGCAATTACAAAAAAATCTTCTGGGTTACATAAAGATGTTTTCCAATTTGTCTTAGTTGCGAAACTGGAAATAATCCTTTTTTCGAATGATTAATTGTTTTATATTCAGTTGTCGAGCAAAGTTTAAACAGTTAGGGTACTACCTTTTGTACCGGAATTCGCCTGTTCAAAACCTAGTACTGGGATAGATATCCGAAGTCGTTCGAAATTGGTTAAAATAGTAGATACAGTTCGAATTATCTCTTACATTGCAAAAATACTGGTGGAACGCTACAAACCTTATCATTTACAATTTTTCACTTTACCATTTTCTTGCTTACCAGAATTTGCTGTTCTTCAGTTTTAAAGAAATTAATGTTTAACTTGGAACCTTATACTGTTGTTGTCGCTTATGCCACTTGGTCAAACCAAGCACGATTGAGCCGGAGGCTATTCATATGAAGGCAAGGAGGTGAGCCTTTCGTTTTGACGAGCACCTTAAGGGTGAAAGTACGACTTATGCTCAAGTGGGTCCTCGTGATTTTGAAGCAGGAACCAAGCAGAAGACCCATAGGCTTTGCCTGCCACCTACGAAAGTATTGATTAAAAACTTGGAGAACACTGTGATCCCGAACCTATTTTATGTGCCCCAGTCACCTTTAACGAACACGCGAATCTTAGGCCGGTTCGGGTTTTAGGGTCTTACTTGAAAAAGTTTAGAAACCCGTAACACGCACTGAGAGAATTATTTATTGTCTGAGGCAATTCGACGGACAATTTCGGAATGGTAAGACGCTGATCTTTGATACCGAAGTCCACGAGTGCGATTTCTTCTTCTGGAAGTTCATATCCCTACAGAGTCGTTCGGTACCAGAGTTCGTGGGTTCGAGTCCCACAGTGGCATGGATGTTTGTAACCGTTCGGAATTGGCTTTAAGCTGTAGGTCCCGGTCTCATTTAGCTCTCGTGTTGTAAAAAGTAGATCGTAGCACTCCAAACCAAACCAAACCAAACCTACAGAGTATGCTTTAAACAGTAGATCCCGGTCTCATTAGCCCTCTTGTAGCAAAATCGTAGACCATTGCTCTCCAAACCATTTGAGCCTATTCAAGACATATACTGTGCTGTAAAAGTGCAGCTTTTTCTTATCATCACAATAGTTCTGAGTTACTTTGAATGAAAAGCATTTACATCACAATCGCTAGAATTGTTGCGTATCGAGTTAAACCAGAGATAAAGAATTCATACATATTCAATACAACAAAAACATCAATAGTAATGCTAAAATGTCGTAAACAGGAAATTAAATATTTTAACGTAAACACAAATATCTACAAAACAAATAGCTATGCCTCGAAACAAAAATAATGCCGTGACTCAACACGACAAGCAAAGAGATGATTGATATCAAAAGACAGGAAAGAATAGTTCCTATTGTGCAGAATGGATTACTTTGTGAAAGATTCCGACACCGATAGTGTTGGCATGCGTACATCAGATAAATTCAAGAATGCAAGCTTCACTAAGCTAGAGGTTTCGCTTCCTTGAACTGAGCATTTTGACTTTCGCGAAACGACTGTAGGTACAGATCCAATTATCCTTAGTGTTGAAAAAAAAAAAAAGAAAAAAAACATAGCGCAACTTACATACAGTAACCTACACCATTTTATTGCTCATCAGGTTTGATCTTTAATTTTAAAGAAATCAGTTCTCTTTTTGGAAGCCTAATACTAATTCGCATCAAAATGCTTGCATTTGAAGGTTTCATGGCCTCATTTGACAAAATCTAGAAACCCATAACATGCACTGTTAACCTTGTAACGTATCCAGTCCCTGTCTTAGGTGACACAATGAAGAATCAGGTGTTTCTTGAATAATTGATATATTTCCAGCTGTGCTATATACATCATTTCTATATACACAAAAAAAAAACAATTTCAGATTACAGGTATGTGATTCGATACACGTAGATGTGCAATATCTAATATCTGCCTCTGCCGAAATATTGGCGATCGACAGAAGAAACAATTCGGTAGCTCGCACGAAAGTTCACTGAAGTAATTAAGTAGAAAGTACTCTCAATTAGACGAGATAAGTTGAAATAACAACTGATTTTCTCCAAAGAATATCAAGTTGAAGTTCACAGTTGAAGTTCACAGGTGAATCACAGTTGAAGTTCCGAAGGGGAATATGCAATCAATCCTGAAGAGGATTATATTAAAAGAAAATCCTTCTTTTAGTTTTTCCTGCTTATCGATCAAGGATTCATTTAACATCAAAATTGTAACGTATCCGGTCCCTGTTTTAGGTGACACAATGAAGAATCAGGTGTTTCTTGAATAATGGATTTATTTACACCTCTGCTATATACATCATTTCTATATACACAAAAAAAAAACAGTTTTATATCAGAGGTATATGCAATCAATCCTGAAGAGGATTATATTAAGAGAAAACCAAGGCACAGGGTATCTTTCTCAATCTCAGCAAGAGATATATCCCAAGACGTGATTTTCGCTAAAAAAACTCTCCGATGGAGAGACTGGTCAAGATGACCTCCGAGGTAGCTGACTGTGGCTACTCTCAAAAGAAAAGATCCCAAGGTAGGATTATAGCAAAAAACTCTCCGATAGAATGACTGGTCAAAGCGACCTCCGAATTAGCTGGTTGCTAGCTAACTTCTTCTCTAAAAAAAACTTCTCTCGCCTCATTCTAGGGGAGGGGTCCCTAAGAGAGAGGGTCTCACCCACAATTTCATCATTGGATCATCTGGCGATGACCTCACCTTTAACCATTTGGATTGGTCTGGGCTAGACAATCACCGGCCGCAAACTCAGGAGTCTCTGGAATTCGTGTCGTTTAAGATCCAATGCCACAGCATTACACTTTGTAGTTCCGGTGGTCATAATTCTGGCTGTCAGTCTGGCGCCCGGTTGTCTGGTCTGTTGTTCTGTTAGTGTAGGACACAAAAGTCGTGGTGCCAGGGAAGACAACGCATTTGTCTCCACCTAAGCGAAGTTCATTTCTCAAAGCAAAGTTCTTTGATGTAGACACACTGCTAAATTACGCCGTTACAACCCCTTAACGTGCTCGAGTTAACTCGAGCGCGCTAAACTGGCCAAATGGTGCACGCTCGAGATAATTCGAGCGACGTTGTACTTTTGTAGATATTGCGCTGTGTGTTGTGTTAAAAGAGATAGAAAATGAAAAAGAAAAAAAAAGTCGTTACATGTGTGATAGTTGCAATGTTGGGCCATGTGCTGCACCTTGTTTCAAAATATATCACACAAAAGAAAATTTTTGATTAATTTTATAAATACTAGTATTGATATTAGTATTTATGTTTATTTACTAATCTTTATGTTTTAAAAGTATAAATAAGTATTTTTACTGATAATAATGTTTATTCTAAAATGGGAACTCGAAAAGAAAGATAAAAAAAGTCAATGTGCTTGTAATATTACAATATTCGTCTATTTTCCGCAATATTATCAAAATCGAAAATTGCAATAAAAATTTTGATTATTTTTGTATTTTTCTTAATGCGACAACGTTCTAAATTGTGTTTTGTACATTAAAAAATGGATTTTTTTTGGCCAGCCTTTTTTGAAAAAACTGTGCATTAAGGGGTTAATAAGTCCAGTCCCGTTATCCCCGACCGTTTTACTCAAAAACTGGGACATTCTGATATTTATGCTTTAAACCTAGTCATCGAAATTGGGAAATGGAAAAATTATTTAAATCAAAGTTTTTTTCATTCAATATTTTTACATTTATAATATTTTTCATACTAATTAAATTATTATATATTATATATCATTATATTCATGTAACACTTCTTAAAAAATATTTTTACATTTAATTTCATTTAATTTTCTTATAATATAGAACTAAGCAAATGACAGATTCTTATAACATGTCTTTACAATTATTAACCCATCCACCGACCACCCTCCCCACCTTTTTCCCGTTCAAAACAGTCACCCTTTTCGTAAATTCCAGACGGAACTTACCGTATCATACTAGAGTTGCCGGTTTAAAAGTTGTCAGGCTACTTTTAAGTTATTTTCCCTGCAAGGTAAAGGAGTTCCGTTACGCAAAATTAGTTTTTTTTCATTTATTATCGGTTTGCAATACTTTTTTTTTTTCCTCAAAAGTGTGTTATACGAGTGTGAACGAGAAGGGGTCGACAGGTGCGCTTTCGAACAGGAATTTGCTGTCGAACCCCCGTCGACGCGTCCGTTCAGTGGGTTAAAGCTTTTATATATCTAATTTAAGAGTATCGTTTTTATATATTTAAATCACTTTTATTAATGAGAATACATATTCAACAACTATATTAGTTCCTAAAAGTGCTAAACAAAAGAGAATTAGGCATTTAATATTTGAGAATTTATACCTTTCTTTCTAAATGAACATACATTTTATCAATTTTTTTTTGTTGACGATACCTTAATCCTTCTGCTCATTCTACATTTATTTTTGTATTCGCAATATCTCCCCCCCCCCATATATACCCATGAAAGTAGAATTATCGAATTAAATGGGGGTTTAGTTTGGTTTTGTGTGGAGTGCTACGGTTTTTGCAACACGAGGGCTAGTGAGACCGGGACCTACAGCTTAAAGCCGATTAAGAACGGCTACGAACATCCATACCTAGTTTCTTTTCGAATTCTTTTGTTGTTGTCATTTTTCTTCAGTGAACATACATAGCACTTGTTTGTGGGTCTTAGTTTTTTTTTCTGTAGGTGGAATTACCTCTAAAAAGTCTCTCTCGGTCAGTATCCCAAAGCCTCAAGCCAAAATCAAGCCAAAAACTGAAAGATAAAAACTCGCGGTGAAATGCAAAACCTATCAGAAAGGCCAAGCTTTCAAACGAAACAGAATACTCTTCGAAAACTAACATCTTGTGGACATTTGCATGACTAATTTAACCTTAAAAACAAAAGATACAGCCAAAACAGTGAGAACGACAAAGAAATCAGATTACCCGTACGCCGTAAGGGAAAATCATTAAAAGCATAGTAACCACGCCCGTACGATGGACGTGCCAAACAGCAAAGGGTTAATTCAAAGTCAAGGTCAAGGTAATTGGGTTTAACGGAGTACTTAGCGAAGTGTAAGGTCTTCACTTTAACCTCTGAACGTAAGCAGATCAAAACATAAATTTAGGCATCTAGGCGAAAGGTTAATTCCTTCTTTACGAAAACGTTTAGATCGGCTTTACAATCAAAATACGATGATTCGGCGGAGCCTCCCATAGTACAGATATTCACTTCCTTCCCCCACCTTGCCATTCTGTATAGAGAGAACACTCGGTATTGTCACCTGCCACAATAGGAACACATGCCTTATATTTTAATGCTCTTGGATATAGGAAAGAAAATATAGTAATATAGTAATATAGTAAAATACACTATTCTAGAGTTTGGACTTTGCAAAATCTTATCTGCTGTGTCCAGGTGCACACAAATATACATACACTCAATTATGACCACTCCTACATTTTGCAATGAACTCCTGAATGACGTGGAAGGCACGTGATCAGGTGAAAGTGGTATTTAACTGCTGCTGTAGAGTCTGAAGAATCATTCTTTCACTTACTAATGTGTGTGATGTAATGTGTGTGACTCCTGAATGACGTGGAAGGCACGTGATCAGGTGAAAGTGGTATTTAATTGCTGCTATAGAGTCTGAAGAATCATTCTTTCACTTACTCCTGTGTGTGATGGGAAAGGCTGCGGATCTAAGCGATTTTGATAGAGGGCAGATTGTAAGGGCTCGAAGGCTCGGAACAAGTATTTCCGAAACTGCACGACTCGTGGGTTGTTCACGGTCTACAGTTGTTAGTACTACAGTTGTTAGTTGTCATGGAACGGCAGTTCAGAGTTCAAAGACCACCAATTCGCAATATCTCAGACTTGCATAACCGTTGCTTAAACACCTGGTACAATATGTCTCCAGCTATTTACCACGGATTTGTGGCATCCATGCCAAGGCGGGTTGAAGCCATGTTTCGCGCTAAAGGTGGATCAACTCGTTATTAATAGGTGGTCAGAATGTTTTGGCTCTGGAGTGTAGTAGAGCCAAAAGGCGAGTGAGTCATTTGTGTGGAACGAAGAAAGCATTATCTGTTGAAAGAGCCAAAACAGGAAATGGGCAGAACAAAATTTGTTTTCAATAGAATTAGTAAATGATAAAGTTCTGGTTAGGAAGGAAGGAGTTCTTGGAAATATCGATTGAAGAAATTGGGCCGTTTCCGTATTCTGACTACCTAGTCCAAGAGGCCGAACGATGGCCGAATTGTAGAGCGCTGCTCTTCGGAACCGGAGTTCGTGGGTTCGAATCCCACTGCGGGCATGGATGTTTGTAGCCGTTCGGAATCGGCTTTAAGCTGTAGGTCCCGGTCTCATTAGCCCTCGTGTGCAAAACAGTAGGCCGTAGCGCTCCAAACCAACCCAAACCCTTATAGAAAGAGTTAAGTTAGAGGAATCTAATATGGCAGGTGCAGATCCATCTTAATAGAATATCTCACTTTAGTTTCAGAATGCACGTGCATGACCTTGATGGTGAACTGCGTGACGTCTTCTCGATATTCTACTGCCTCCTATAAAATATGCCAGAACAATCAACAGAGTAAGAGACATAAAGAAACTTCTCGAACGTCTCCGTTTTAAAGTGAAAGCCTTTAAGCACGTAAGCCCCGGCTCCTATATCGCTGAATTGTCACCAACTCCTGCTGTTTGATTTACATATTTACCCTCGCTTCCTGATCAAGATATGATCACCTGATATTTGAGCAGGTTAAGAAAAAAGAATTAAAAAAAAGAATAAAAAAAAACACCTAGCATCGTTATCATTTGAAACCCTTATCCGTCTAAAGCATGTGATGAGCTATCTACTCACACGTATCGGAAGATATATAAATAAATAAATACCACCACAGTTCTCTTAACTCTTTAATATCAAGATATTTCGCCAGCTACACGAGACTTTACTAAAACACGATTTAAGAGGTTTTAAGTGATAGCTGGATTCTCCTAATTCTTCCTGTCACTCCGTGATAGTGATGGAATGTTTACTTTTTATTTTTTAGAGACTGTAAAACTCTTTTTTTTCCGGGTGTGATAGTAGTAAAAAAAACCTCCATCTTAAAAAACAGTTTTCTATTAGAAAAAACGTTTTTTTTAAGCATCATGTTCCAAATAGTTTGAAATGGTTAGTTTTAATTAAAAATACACATTACAATTAGGAAAAATTTTTAAGAAGACTGCCTAAATTCTAAGCTTTAAAAATTGTACGGGTGCTTTTTAAAACTTTTTGTAACTAATTTTATAAAATCTTACAAATGAATGAAGTTTGCTTGTATGCATGAATATATATATATATATATATATATATATATATATATATATATATATATATATATATGTGTATGTAAAGGAAAATTCTCAGGGTTTTCAAAGCTTAAATCAAGGCTAAAAATTCCAGTGTCAATTTTGCATTCCCTTTTTTAACCCCTAACCTAAATTGACCACTGGGGCTACAGTTTACGCCCTCAGAGAAGGGGACTGACCAATTGTAATCCTACATGGCCCTAGCCGACAATTTAGGAAATTTCCAAATAAAAAGGAGATACACGCTGTCAGAGACAGATTTTTCTAGAGATATTTTCCCACAAATGTTGGCCTAGGTGTTACGGGTCTTGTACATAGAACTTCATGCTAGCTGACCCTTCAGTTTGTCCTGTCCCTATGATGAAGTGGGAACCCGTCCTCCAACGTTATCTTAATAAAGGTCTTTAGCTAAAACGGTATCATTTTTATGGCCATGACTGCAACCACCCATCGAGAAGTTCGTCTCATTACACACACACACACATGTATATAGCTAGTAAGATAGACATCACGATGGGTGGTTGCAGTCATGGCCCATAACAATGACACCGTTTTAGCCAAAGACCTTTATTAACAGAACGTTGGAGGACGGGTTCCCACTTCATCACAGGGACAGGATAAACTGAGGGGTCAGCTAGCATGAAGTTATAAGTAAAAAGGCCCTTAACACCTGAGTCAATATCTCAGTCAAAATCCGTTGAAAAATCTTAATGAAAATCCTTTTCGGATATCGTGCATCTCCTTTTTTGTTTGGGAATTTCCTAAATTGTCCGCTAGGGCAATGCAAAATTATAATTAATTAGATCCCTTAACTGAGGACGTAAATTGTAGCCACAGTGGTCAATTTAGGTTAGGGGTTAAAAAGGGAAAAGTAAAAGGGCGTGATAATTTTTGCCCTTGACTTAAGATTTGAAAACCTCTGAGAATTTTCTCGGGCCATCTTAGGGGTTTTATACATAATGCCTACATTATTTTCCCGATATAGTTTAATTTTCCTTACATATATATATATATATATATATATATATATATATATATATATATATATATATATATATATATATATTAAGCAAGCATACACTTTTGTTTTTATACAAACGATTATTCAGGCCCTATTTTTGATAAGCCCAGTTAAAAAAATGTAAACTGATGCGAAATTCAGTTCTAGGCCATATTAAATTATTCAAACAATGAGGAAGTGCCCTTACCTTTGTTGATTTTACTACACAAAAAGGTATAGCAGTTAGGTTTTTTTTCATTCAATAGTGTGACTCCGCATCACTGTCTTTGCTCCCTGAAATCTGAGAAAGAAATCGGTATGAAAAATAGATAAAGAACATTACTGAGGAGGAAGCTATAAAAAAAGCAGCGGAACGTACCTAGATTACTATATACGTGTCAAGGAACGATAAGGCACAAATTGGTGATAACTAAAATTGCTGGGGAAGAAGAAAATAGGAAACCCTTCACCATCAGTAGTTCACTAAGGTGTAACGGCGTGATTTAGCGGTGTATCGTCATCAAAGAACTTTGCTTTGAAAGGTGGATTTGTGTGGATACAAAAGGATTGTTTTCCCCGATACCACGATGTCTACACTGTTGTGCCCTATAGTAAAGGAACAATATGCCAGACAACACGGCACCTTCACTGACAGCCAAAAATATGATCACGGGAATGACAAAAGATTTGCCGCTACTCAGATGTAGCCGCTAAGAATTCCAGGTACCCCTGGCTTTGCGGCCGATGATTGTTTAACCCGGAAAATCCAGTTGGTCGAAGGTGAGGTCATCGCTAGGTGACCCAATAATGAAATTGTCGGTGAGGTCCCTCCCTTAGAAAGAGACGAGCGAAGATTTGTTTTTTGAGAGAAGTTAGTTGATAGCAATCAGCTAATTCAGAGGTCGCCTTGAGCAGTCTCTGTACCGGAGAGTTTTTTGCTATAATCCCACCTTTGGATCATTTCTTTAACGAGTAGCCTGCATCGGCTAACTCGGAGGTCGTCTCGACCAGTCTCTCCATCGGAGAGTTTTATTTAGCAAAATCCCGTCTTGGGATATATTTCTTGATGAGATTGAAGCGATACCCTGTGCTTTGGGTTTCCTTTTTCTAATATAATCCTCATCAGGATTGTTTGCAGTTCTTCAGAACTAACTGTGCTCAGATCTCCTGCCTGTACTCCAGAGAACTTCCGCAAGAGCTACGAATTGTTTCTTCCGTCTAATCACCCATATTTCGGCAGAGACTGAATTTAGTTTAGGTACCCGTCTCTACTCAGGCTTACGTGTACTAATCACTTACCTGTGATCGGAAATTGTTTTTTTTTGTGTAGTTGTGAAATGATGTATATAGCAGAAGTGTAAATGAAATCATTAATCAAGATACACCTGATTCTTCCTTGTGTCACCTGAAACAGGGACCGGATACGTTACAAAGGTGTCACCTTTGGATCTAATGGTTAAAGAGGATAATTGTTCTTACAAGATCGAAAATTTGGGAGGTGGAGAAATACAAAAGTAATATGCAGCAATGAAGCATGTAATGTCCTAAATCTATACATAGTGCCATAGAGTCTTCAAATTTTACACTGATGGCAATTCCTTCACCGTTTTCTCTATATTCTTTACTTCTAACTAAAAAAAAGTTTCAAATATAAAAATGTTTCAAATTTACGAATTGAGTTTTTCGAAAATTACAAAATATAAATTTTTATGCATTCTTTCGATTTGTATCATTATGTCTAGAACTGAAAACTTCAGAATGTTAACACAAAAGTTCCAGTTCTATGTGAAAGAATTTGGCCGAGAAGTTTGAATTCAAAGATAGCGGAAATTAAAATGTTCATTACATTCTTTGTTACATCACTTAAAAGATTAATTACGGTAATTTGAGGTTAAAATCAGGTTGCAATGTCCCTTTTACAGCAAAAGGGGAGATGGGATTGAGAGCTTATTTACCGGAAAACAGTTTTTATCCCTTAGTAACTACGGAAAACTCCCAGTTATAATAATTAAACTTTTTCCCCTTCCACCATAAAAGAGACGTTGTACCCGATTACAATCTCGAATTATTGTAGTTAATATACTAACCGATCCCTGAACGAAGGAGAAAAATACCTGAAATTATGACTTTAAATACATCGATTACGTTTTGAATTAAAATTTTTACTAAACATAATGATAAAGAACAGGGAAACGTATAAAAATTTGGATTTCGTAACTTTCGCAAAATTGAGTTTTTAAATTTTGAAGTACTACAAAAGGAATGCTTATCTTAAAGCATTTTTGTAACTAAAAGTGTATGTCTACGACTCACAGGTGCAGAGAAAAAGGCTGGTAAAGAACTTTACTATGCATTTTGTATAAATATATATATACATAAATATGTAATTAATTATTCGCTATATATTAATTTACACATAATTTCATTAGTTAAGAAATATTCCTTCTGATTTTTCAAACTTCAGAGAACACTACATAAAAATTTTTCTACCTAAAAAAAGATGTAAAGCTAATGAAATGTTTACTTTAATAAAGAAATAAGAACAAATCTCGAAAAATACAATTTTAAAAAAACACTGCGTCGGCCGGGAGTCGAACCCGGGTCAACTGCTTGGAAGGCAGCTATGCTAACCGTTATACCACCGACGCTCATGAAGATTAGTGCTCTTCTTCCTTTTATTTGGGTAAAACTAGGTTAAAGAGTTGGATCGTAAAGAATTATGTTTTGCAGAGTAAACACTTTACAGGCTTTCTCATGTTTTTTTTTTTTTTTTTTTTTTTTTTTTTTTTTTTTTTTTTTTTTTTTTTAATGCGTTGCAGATGTTTCCGCTTAGCACATACCACGTCAGAAATTTGCCAGTGTTCGTATCTGTGACCCGGAATTATTTCATGCCGCCACTATAAAAATTAAAGTAACGGAAAAAAATTAAATCTTAAAAGTAAGGAAAATAAAAAGTTGCCTGAGTGTATATTTTATCTTTAATTTTTAACTTTTTCTTGTAAATTGTTTTTAAATACCTTTACATGTGTATAAAAACGTAAATAAATAAATATGAGAATGTACCTATAGTACTTTAATAATAACCACATATTTATTATTTGATTGCTTACAATAAATAAATGCATACAATACTTTTTTTTAAAATCTGGCTTCAGCCCTATACTAATTTTTCTGAAATCCACAATAAGGTTGGATTCAGGTCCCTGGATTTGCCTTATCCCTAGTTAAGGTACTGTATGTTAAAATACTCGTATAAGATCTGAGAATTGTCTAACAAAGCATTCTTTGAATTTCATACTTCTTTTGAAATCGTGTTTTCTCTCCAGAAAAAATAAAGTTACTTGTCTATAAAACTTTAGGTCAGTGCCTGATTAAGAAAACACAAAAAATCCACACATTATTGTGCGGATTTCTTGTATTACTGTAAAAAATTATTATCATCAATATCAACCTGTTTATTTTGGTCTAGTATAAAGTATGATAAGGCCTTTAATAGGTTAAATTTTTTCACTATCACAGGAGAAACCTGCGTATCGCAACTATTGCTTATCACTTCTACGGGAATGAATTTCAAGCTTTTCCAACACGTATATTTTCACTTGGGATAAAAACTTTACAATATTTAACTAAAAGATTATTAAGTTATTGTATGCTTTAGTAAGTATAAAGTTAAGAAACTTTTAATGTGATTGTAAAATTTAAAAAAAAATTTCAGTGATTTAATTGTCTGTAACAGGTTTAATATTAATCTATTTAACATTGATTTAAAACACAAAAATCTCTGTAAAAGCCTTAATACACATTAACTTGTACAAAAAGAAATATCGCACATATATATTCAATATCAAGACCATATATACAAAAGCAAGAGCGCTTATGTCATTAGCTTTACATTAATTTACGATTTCTTTTCCGATAAAGAATGTGCTGATTTCTGTTATGATATCGAAAAATTTTCAATAGATGAAAGGTTTTATCACATGTTAACCTGAACCAAAATAAATTGGTTTTGCTCTAACGCCAGAAATCCATACATTTTTCATCGGGAAAGGAATCATAGACTAAAACCGTTGCTTTTTAACATGTATATACTGACGTGTGCTAAGGCCTTTTAACACTTCGCGTGCGGGCAAAGTATTTTTACGTCTTTTGCAGTCTGTCACTGGAGCGCGGGTCACGTAAAAATACGTATTTAGTAGATTTGTGGTGGATACCCGCTAACCACCACAAATCTACTAAATACGTATAATTATATGTATGTGTGACATTATATGCATGTTGTTTGCGTTGCTATGCAACGCTTTGCATTTTTTCTTTCCACAAGTTATGATTGTCGAGTTACTCGGTCTTTTGTTGCGTTATTTCGTCTTCAATCGAATTCTTAGCTCCAGAACGTACAAGTCGTGTTTTGTCAATTTGAAGCTTGTTGAATACAAAGTTGATAAAATGAGCCGTTGCGACAAAGATAGTGATGAAGAAATATGCGCTGACAGATTATCGGACTTTAGTTTTAAAAATCGTTTATTATTTTAATTTCGTAAAAATATGGTGTTTTTCTTATTAAATAATCATATAGTACGTATTAAAGTGTAAATTAAAAAAAGTTTAGTTCATAAAAAAGTAGTTTTCGATGTACTGCGATTTTTCTGAATCTCTAAACTTTCGCGCTATTCACGAAAGAACGCGTACTGCACCCGTAAGTTGGCGATGAAGTATACCCGCATGTCAAGTGTTAATAAGTCATAAAGTCTTTCGAAGAAACAATACCTTTTCAAAAATTTTTTATAAACTCAGCAGAAAAACGGGATGATTATAACAATACATTAAAATCCTGCACATATAAAGTATTTAGTTAAAAACTGGGACATTCAATTTTTTTTGTATTTCACTAACTTCGATTAAAAAAAATATTTGTGCAAATTTTAGAACACATCATTTCAAATCTAAAAGGTCGAACGATGGCCGATTGAGTAGGGAGTTGCTCTTCGGTACCTCAGTATGTGGCTTCTACTCCCACTGAGGGCTTGGATCTTCGTAGCTATTCAGCATCGGCTTTAAGTCATTGGTCCCTGTCTCATTAGCCCTCGTGTAGAAAGAGTAGAAGGTAATGTTCTAACTAACGAACCAACCAAACACGTAAAAATAGTTAAATCCACTTATTTTTCATCGAAAAAGAATTTTGATTTTGATCTCCGTTAAAACTACCGAAATAACAACGATAAAACATTTTCAAATGCCATATATTGCCAATAATATGTAATTTACATGTATTTATAATTTATATTTTAAATCACATGAATTTTTAAAATATTGAAAATATATCGACTCAAGGGGAGGATCAATTGGATCATGCTACAATTACTCAAATAACTCACTGATTTGATATTTAAAATGATTTCAAATAAAAGGTTTACTATCTAAAACTGCTAACTAAAACACTATTTATAAAATAAAATTTTTTCATCTCTTTCACGCAGAAGGATACTCTGTTTAAATCTATAAATGAGAAATATTAGTTAATTTTTCAGTGTAGCTGATTTCAATACGTAACGAGTTTCGTTTGAAGTTTATTGAACATTTAAAATGCTCCAAATTACATACACGTATTATGTACTGTTGAAGCAAAAATTATTTTTAAGAATTTTCGAAATTGATTACAGAATACGTATAATACTGATTTCTGATTTAATAGAGCTACATAAAAAATAGCTGTTCTAACTGTACATCGTCTTCATGAAAAACTTCTAGTTATTCTTTTTATAAAATCTATAAAAATCTATAAAATATATAAAAAATTTAATAAATATATAAAACAATAAATAGATCTGGGCCAATAATTCATAAATGACTCGAATTCTAAAAATTGCAGTTAATTGAAAGAAAAATTAATGTTTGGAGAATTATAAAACCCCAGGATTCAAAAACTCCAGGATTATGAAAATGATTCATTCAAATACTCCAGAGTATTCCACCTGCAGTAAGTAATCTACAATAACAAAAGAAACAAATTGAAAAATACATCTCTAAAATATACGATTACTGTAAAGAAATGAAAGCACGAAAACTCAGGTACCTGCTTCTTTGCAGTATTTTTACTAAAGGGATCAAAATGCCGTTCTATTAATAAATGCTAATATTTCAAAGACTAACAAATCTAGAATGCTAATTTTTTAGAAATGCGTGTTATTTTTTTTAGGTAAAGTAAAAAATATTAATTAATTTCTTCCAACCAAACAAATGTAATTAACTGACAATAATGTTTAGACTTCAAAATGACACCTGTCCTTCTAGTGTAAAAAAATAGGGACGATTCTCCCCTCTACCATGCTACCAAAGACTGAACAAAACAAATACGCTATTTTCTATATTGTTTCTTGAACAAAAATACTTAATAGCTCTTTTCAGATGACAATTTTTTTTCTATTTAATCTTTTAATGAGAAATTTTTAAAATGAAAGATGAGCAAAAGGAAACTGCGTCGGCCGGGAGTCGAACCCGGGTCAACTGCTTGGAAGGCAGCTATGCTAACCGTTATACCACCGACGCTTACGAATATCCGTGTTCATCTCCCCTTTAAATGGATAAAACTAGGTTAAAGAGATGAATCTTAAAGAATTGTTTTGCAGAGTAAACACTTTACAGGCTTTCTCATGTCTTTTTGATGCGTTGTAGATATCTCTGCTTAGCACATACCAAGGCAAGAATTTGTCAGTATTCGTATATGTGACCACAGAATTATTGGCATGCCGCCACTATAAAAGTAAAATTAACGGAAAAACTATATCTTAAAAGTAAGGAAAATAACAAGTTGCTTGAGTGTATATTTTCTCTTTAATTTTTAACTTTTTCTTATAAATTGTTTTTAAATACCCTTACATGTTTATAAAAACGTAAATAAATAAACATCAGAATGTTTTCTCTTTAAAACATATTAAGTCAAGATTCACAATCTTATACCCGAGAACACACGTGTACCTCGAAAGAGCGTGGTAATTTTTCCTTATCAATTTGAAAAGGATACGGTGTTTAAAAATGATGAAAATTCGACAGAAACAGGCTATGTGGGTAAACATTTGAACAAGGAGTTTTTCTTCATGTGAAGAATTTTAATTTTTTTTTATCTAACTTAAAATGACCATTTTATTCCCTTTATTTTAAAAAATAAAAATCAGTCTCAGCGCAGTTACTGTACACATAAAATTAAAATATTAATAATTTTATTGAGAACTGAAATCTTTACCTTTTGGGGTGAATCTTTAATCCTGAACTTTTACTGCTTTCAGTTAGTTGATTTACTTAAAAAGTTATAAACCATTAGAAATATATTTATGTAAAATTATCTAAAATTGGAAAGTAAAATATTAATTATTTTTGGAATTATAAATTATTATCTGAAAATTAGCTTTAATGCTATACGCCATTCCTTTTATGTATAATATACTTATCACTTTTATTGATAAGCCATTTTAGACCTCAAGAATACAATTTAATTATCATAAGAAATATTTAAGGTATCCGCCTACGTTGAAAACGTCATTTTTTGCCAAAAATCATAATTTTTTATTTCTCTATTGTAAAATTTCAACTTTTAGGCTTCTAAATCTGTTTTTATTTTGTCTCTACGGCATTTTAAAGAAAAGTTACAGCTGTTTAAACATCAGTGACAGCTGTCAAAACAAAATGGAAGTAGCGACTTCGGAACCGGAAGTTGTGAATTTAAAGCCTTTTTTGGACAAAACTTTTTTAAATTTTTCATGAAGATTAGTTTAAACATTTTTCTAGTATTTTTAATAATTAGCAACTTGGCAATTAGAAAGTTTTGAAGCAAGAAAGTGTGGGAATTTTAAACATGTATTTTAATTTTTTAATAGTTAAAGTTGCTTTCATAAACTTCAAATGCGTTTTTCTCAGAACGGTATTTTTAATAAAATGTTGAAACTTGAAATGTGATTTCTCAAAAAGTTCTTAAAATATTTTGTTGAAAATTATTATGAATGCTTTTGATAGTATTTACTAGTAAATGACCTAAAAGCTTTAAATTTGGATTAATTTTTAATGATGTTACACTCATAGTTAGATATAAAGGTAATGAAAATTCGTTAAAAATTCAAAGTGTATGATTTTGAAGGACCAAAATTTTTTACCAAATGTAAATTAAGCAAAGATTTTAGGTGATTCACTAGTCCAGTGTATAAGAAATGTGTTGCATCAAAAAATATTGAAATAATTTAATTTATTAAAAAATTAGACCTTTTGAAAAAACCCGATTTTTTACTAAATTTTCTTCATTTATTAGAAATTTTATAAAAACTTCTCCAGGAATAAATTTTTTAAGTGCAATTCTCTATGATAATATAAAAAATAAATTTAAAAATGTAAAAACATGAAACTAGTTTCTACGTTTTAAAGAAAAAAATTTCTCAGCACGTAGACGGATACTTTAAGGGAAATGTAAAGAGAAAATGCCGAAAAATTTTGAAAGTAACTATTTTTTCCGTACAAAATCTCTCTAATAGTTCTCTGGAGTACAGAATAAAAAATATGTATATCGAAGCCCATTTATGTAACTAAATGATAGCCTAGCTCATTTTTCCTTTGAATAGGAAAAAAAAGTAGAATAGTTAAGCAATGTGTTATGCTGAGTAAACACTTTACATGCTAGCCTAATTTCTCTTACAGCATTCAGATATGTATTTCGGAATTGTGCTCCCAAGAAATTTGCTGCCACACACACACACCACTATCCTACACGCACTAAATGACATCTAAAACAAGACGTTATTTTACGTATAGAC
>JAGEOH010000452.1:32500-48147 GCA_032207245.1 Pardosa pseudoannulata
AATACCACTTGGACGAGTCATGTTCGTGATAGGAGAGTATTCGATTTAAAGCAAAAGTTGCTTATTTTGTTTCAAAAAGCATCGCTATTGTGAAAGAACATCTTAGATGAAAACAGATGTTCGTAATCTGGTAACAGCGACCAAGAAGATAAAGTTTAACCTGCTACTTCCAGAAATAGTAAGTTGGCAACCAAATTTTCCACCATTTTTTAAAAATTTGCTTATTTTATTTTAGAAAAAAAATTTTGTGTATTAAGGTTAAAGTGCAAGGTAAACGGACTAGTGAACGACCACGTATAGTAATAAATGGCCACTATGCTTTTAAATACTGAAAAATTTCTATAAATATTAAAAATGAAAATAAACATTTATTGTTATTCTCTAGATTGTAATAAATATTGCTAGCTGTAATTTCTTCAGTTGGCCATGTGCTTATGAGTAGAAAAAGACTATCTAAAAAGAAGCGGTTGGCTCATCAGCAAGCTCAAATAAAACAGAAGCACCAAAACATAGTTAACCTGGAACACTAACTTGCTCTGCCATTTTTTAAATTATGAGTGCTAAAGGCAGCCTACCATGACAACTGAAAAAGATGTAGAAACTTTTACATAAATATTGACATTTTTTATACTGTAATAAAAGTTTAACAAATCTAACAAATACAGTGGATTTCGCTTAATGTGTTCAGTTTGGGACACAGCGATTTTGATAATAATAAACGATATTCAAAATTAGATAAATTTATCCCCCACCTTTATACAAACGTTTTCAAAACGTGCTAAATGTCAAAACAAAATGAAATTAACACACCTTCTGACATCACCTTACACACCTTACATAAGTTTCGATCTTTTTGTTTTAACGTTAAATCATTTCGCTTTCTGGCTTCCATATCGACAAGCTGCATGTAAGCGAGCAAGACATAAAATGTAAATACGCTCCTTCTCAGTTCCGATAATAATGTGTTTGCCTTCTTTATCTGACAACCACTGACCACCAGCAAGTGTGCGTATTTCTGAAAAATTCCAGGACGTGTAAAATTCCACTCCTTTGATCATTCCCCATTTCCCTAGCGGAGAGGGAGAATTCTTGGAAATTCAAACAGAGAGAGGAAAGAAAAGAATGGGTTCCTATCTCATACACAAATATTCCTTAGCCAGTTAAAATGGAGATTCGAAAACTGATGACATTAACCGATATAATGGCCACATAAAGATATAATTTTAACATTCAAATGAATAGAGAAAATCGGGACGATTAATAACATTAACCCCGATCACATTAAGCGGAGTCCACTGTATTTTTTTTCTTTTATCTAGATATATCATACATATATAGACAATTTGAATTTTGCTTAATTTATATTTGATACGGACTTGAGAATATTCATTTGCAATAGTATCTTTTCTGACTCAGTCATATCAGTTATATATTCTTCCAAAAGAGGCGAAAAAGGCGCATTTTTTTCTCCTCTAATTCTGATTTTTTAACTGTTTTATGATTTTCTCTTCTATTTTTGCATATTAATTCATTGCATCTTTTTCTGTTGAATTTTCTATAAGTAGAAAGATGAATCAATGATGAAACAACAGCAGTGGCGGCAGAGAACGCTATATATTCTATCATAATTATATCTTGATCAAGCAGTAAGCTTGATTCTGAAGTGTCTCTAGGCTCGTGGGAGGCCAGGAAAAATTGTAAGTGTTCATGGTAAATGTACCAAAGTACTTTCCACGGTGGTCATCATTGCATGCACAGCCGTGGAGAGATTTACTAGAGGAATTTAGGACTCCAATTGTGCACGTCTAGTTTAGGGACCCCCGCAGAGAAGGTATATATCACGGAAGACAGCGAAACGGTCAAGCTGCACAGATATTAAACCGTGAGTTATGGGACTAGGGGCTAAAAAAGGTAAAACAGCTTGCACAAAAGACTACTTTATGAGAATTTGCACTCCCGAAAGGCATGCAGATGTGGGAAAATTCACGAAAACAAAATTGGAGAGGAAGAAAAAGGGAGCGTTACCGATAATTATTTGGAAACGAAGTTAAGGAGAGGAGTGAATTTCGAGTCGAGAGAAGTGAGACAAGAAACGCAGCAGACTCATCCCGTACCGAACATCCGGACCTACTCACGGATGAGGAAAGCCTCTATGACCCTGCACCAACTGAAGACTGACGTAGGAGAAAAAGCTCCTGCTGATCCCCTGTGCTTTAATGAAGGTAATTTAAAAAAAATATTTAAGTCCACTTAACTAGGCCTATTTAAAAATGTAACCTTGTACTAAGTAAAATCTTTAAAAAGAATTGTAATAATTAGTGTCTATAAAACATAATGATAAAGGAAATATGAAATCAAGCATCTATTGTAATGAAAGCAGAATAAATGTCTGAATCTCATATAAAGTATTATCTTCTTACTGTTATTCCCCTTGTAACCGAACATGGTGTTTGGTTGTAAGTACATTACAACAGTTATATTTCTTTTACGTAGCTTGACCATTAATGTTTTCAAGCTGCGGACAAATGCGTCACGAATATTTGCCCACTAACTGCAGATTTGTTACAGAAATGATGGAGAAAAATTGATATAAAAATATCGTAAAGCAAGCAAATAATTAGTTGAGCACTATTTTTCAATTTTAATACCATTCTATTACCAAATATTATTAAAGTTAGAAATGTATATAAAATATTGATATTGTAAAACCTAAATTTATTGCTATAAATTTATATTTATTGCTACAAATTATAATTTTTTAGAAGAAAAATAAAAGAATATGCTATAATTCCTGTTTCAATAATTTATTATCACGAGCTATTCAAATAATTTAATTTCATTTGTTTAATACAGTAGAGTGAAATCAAAGTGCGCCAATATTTACCAGGCAAAATTTAAACCTGGTGAAAACTTAGATTGTATAAATGACACATTGTAATTGTAAATATATCTTTTAGGATACAATGAAATGACGTACTGCGTGCTGATTCGTTAACATATATGATGTATGAAGCAAAACTATGGATGGATGTAAAAGTTATGTATGTACAAAACGACCCGACAAACTTGTACTGTTTTACCGCTATAAATCCAAAATAATCAAAATTTTTTTTAATAAACTACAAATTACGTTTTAATGGAAAAGGAATGGAAAAAAATATTTTTAAAAATACTTTATGACACCATCATAAAGTCACTGCAAACGTAATTAGATTTTAAATTCCCAGTTAAGTAGATGATTACTTCTTAATGAAGTTGTGCCACTACTGTGCCACAAACGTTCAGTGAAGGGTTTCGAGTGGCATTATAATAATCACAATTAGTGCGCAAATTCTATTTTTAATAATAAATTTTTTTTTCCAATTTTTGGGAATCTAAACCAATTCTCGAGATCCCCTAATTACATACACAAAATTTCATCAAAATCAGTTCACCTGTTTAGGCGGAGTTGTATTACAAATACACACAGAAGAAATACATATATAAAGATGTACTTTGTATTTGTGTGTAATTAAATTTTTATAACACTAGAATGTAAAGCAAGCAAATCATTAGTTGAGTTTACCTAATTTTCAATTTTTTATACCATTATATTATCTAAATTATATTAAGTTTATATTAAGTTAGAATACATATAAATGTTGATAGTTAAAATTTATATTTATTGCTATTAATTTATATTTATTGCTACAAATTATATAATTTTTTTAGAAGAAAAAATAAAAAAAAATATTTATATCCTCTCAATAATTTATTATTAAAAGAATAAATTATTAATAAATTATTAATAAAATTAATAAATTATTTATCAATAATTTATTATTTTCCGAGCTGTTAATTAAATAGTTTAATTTCATTTGTTATACGGGGAGTGAATTCAAAGAGCGCCATATTTATCAGGCAAATTTAAACTGGTGAAAACTTAGAGTGTAAATGTACACATTTAATGCAAATATATTTTTTTAACAATGAAATAACACACTTGCTGATTTTTAACGTATTATGTATGAACAAACTAACGGAAATATTTACAGACTATGTATTTACTAAAAAAGACAGATTGTACTGTTTTAACGCTATAAATCCATTTTAAAATATATTTAAATAATTATAAATTGGACCGTTTTGATTGAAAAGAGAAGCAAAAATTTTATTTTAAAATACTTAAACCTACGCGTAAGTCACTACAACAAAATTATTATTAAAATTTACATCGCAGAACATTCGATCCTGGGACTTCTCGTACTGAAGCCCGTTTCGCTGACTACTGCGATACAGATACTTGGTAGTGAAGGGTTTGAGCGTGATTATATAATCTCAAATTACATTGTAATTTTAATAAAAAAATTTTTTATCCGATTAATTTGGGAACTAAACCATTTTAATCACCTTAATTACATACAAAAAATTTCATAAAATCAGTTCACTGTTTAGGCGGAGTTGTATTACAAATACGGACAGAAGAATTTATATATAAAGATTACATTGTATATGTTTGTAATAAATTGTTTTATAACATATGTATGTACTTTGATAAGACTTCGAAAGCCATAAAAAAAAAATTGACTAATATGAAAGGCAACCTGTAATACATTTACCCTGCGTGAATATTCTTACAAAAATCGATCACCAGTGCATCTTGATACTTTTCTCTCGATTTAGTAAACACTTAGCACATTTCCTTATTTTATAAGGAAATCTAACATCAAGTGATGGTGGTATAACGGTTAGATAGCTGCCTTCCAAAGTTACCCGGGTTCGACTCCCGGCCGACGCATTTTTTTGCTCCTTATTGATTTTTAATTTTCAAAATTTTCATTGCGAAATTTTTTACAAAAAAAAAACGAAATTTTTGTTTCAAGTTCTAAACATTGTTTTCAGATCGTTGCATAAGATGAAACAGCATTAACGCTATTCCGTTTTTGGTAGTATATTTATAGAAGAGAATTTAAAAGAATATGATTGTCCTGTAATAATAATGAATTAAGGCTAAAAGATTAACGAGAAAAATTTAATAGCATAAAATAAGAAATAAAATATATTATTGACATTATTACTGTAAGTTTTAATCAGTTTGTTTTAATCTAATTTCTGTAAGATACCTCATGAAAAAAAATACTATCAAAATTTCTGTAGTCTACTAATTGCCAAATAATCCCATGAATTAAGAAAAAAAAATAACATTTTATTTTAAGTATAATGATATTTATAGATTAATGATCTAAACATTGTCTAAGATATATAAATCACTCTTAAACCAGCTTTGAAAATCTATAAATATTGTAATCTGCAATTCCCCAAAATTACCAACTAATTATCTGTAGGTCTGTCCTCGAATATATGAAGTTTACATAATTAGAATCCATATTGGATTCTGATATAATTTAGCTTAAAAATTCAAAGCGATATAAATATATTCACCATACGATGATTTCTAAAATAAATTGGATAAATAATGCTCATACAGAGAAAAAATACTTTCGGATTTAAATGTTTGAAATCCACCCCTTTAAAAAATTTTTTTTTCCATCATTATGAGGTCCATTAACCATCTCATTAAATTTTCTTTTATTTTAAATTATTTAAATACTTGGCATTATACGTACTCTTTCATCACTGAAATTAGATATTACATAAATATTTTTTCTTTTATATTTAGATTAAATAATAGATTAGTACATTGTGGTAAATTTTTAGATATACATGAATTAATTTATTTTACAATTTACTATATATTATATAGTTTATACTATATATCGAAAAATAAAAGTATTCTATGAAATTATAAAATATTAAACATAATTGAATAATTTATAACAGAAATAAATTAAAAAATATTTAGGCATATTATTATGGGGTTCCATAATCCCAGCAATAAAACTATTTTGAATAGAATCACCACAATCACGTAAAATGAATAACACATTTAATTCGAAGTACAGAGATATACAGATTCTAATTCAATTTCTAATTCACGATAAAGTACACAACTAGTGTGTATTATCACCAAGCTGCAAATGATAATGAATTACAAAAATAACTGTTCATATCATAGCTCGAAGTCATATTTTTAATATTTTTGAATGGAAATTAAAATTATTTTGATCATTAAAATGCGTCTTTGCACTTTCAGATATACTAACAAAGTTCTGTAAAACCTGGTTTCAACTAATACAATAGATTTTTATTTATTTATTTATTTTAAATCTTGGGCAAACATTAAACATGCTCCCTCTTTATATAACAGTATATATATGCAAAATGATATTCCTTCCATTTAGGCTGAGTATCTAAGGAAATATAAAATATATATTTGGCAGTACATTTGGACATAATATTTTATCATTTGCACGAAGTGTACAGATAAAAGAAAAAAATGTCGAAAACGTTTGAGACAGCGAGAAAGAAGTGCCTTGTATATTCCACCAAAAAGGTTGGGCTGCAGAAACAGAAAACCCACATCTATTTTCGGACAGAAAGTCACATGTAGACATATTACATATAATATTTAATATATCTGCGTGTGGAGACACACACAAACTATAAATATCACAGACAGACGTTGTCCTGTTTCAATTATAAATCCAAAAATTGTATAATGTTTTAAAATATATTATAAATTACGTTGTATAAAGTAAGGATAAAAATTATTTTTACTTCCCATCACGCGTTCATTCCTCACAATTGAAAATTAATTTGTTTGAGTAATCTGTAAATGTAAATTTTTAAATTTGTTAAGAATAACTTAAAATTATATATATAAAGATATATTATCTATATAAATACATATATATTTTATACATAATATATATAAATATATATATATATAAATATATATATATAATTAAATATATTTATATAAATATATATATATAAAATAATATATACATATACTTATACATATATACATACACTAAAAAATAATAAATATATAAACATAATAATACATAATACATATATACATCATAAATATATATATCTCTACACATTTATATTATTAAATACAATATATATATACAAATAATACATATATACATACATATATAATTATATAATCTACATATATATATATATATACAACATATGTTTATATAGTTATTTTATATATATTATATATATAATATATAGAAACATATATACATTTTCACATATATATACATATTATATAACAACATATGTATAACATTTACATATTTATATATACATATATACATATATATATACATATATATATATACAATTATATACATATATATACATATAAATATACATATTTTAATTATTAAATATATATATATATATATATATATATACATACATATATATATATTATACATACATACATATACATATGCATATATATAGATATATATACACATATATATATAACATATATATATATACATATATACTTATATAACATATATACATATATATACATATATACATTATACATATATAATATATACATATATATAAATATATATATACATATATATACATATATATATATATATATATTACATATATATACTATATATACATATATATATATATATATATAATATATACATATATATATACATATATATACATATAATATATAATATATATATATATATATATACATATATATACATATATATATACATATATATACATATACATATATATATATATATATATATATATATATATATATATATATATATATATATATATATATATATATATATATATATATATGTAATATATCAAAATTATTTAACTTTAATATTTCTTCAAAAACCTATTCTCTTCCATTTTAATTCACCTAAATATCTTTATTAGCCTCTAAATGGTTTAATCAACGAAGTATTTTCCACTTAACATTCCTTTCTGTCATAAAACTGTAAACTTTCTGTCTATACCGCAATTTCCCAGGTGTTCGCGGAGCATGTTTTCGCGTTTTGCTGATATTGCAGTTAGTTCGCCTATTAAGCTGTTTTTTGTTGTGGGAAAATTCTTGTTGTCAGCGTTCTTGTGTGTACTTGTGTGAAAGCAGAGTGAACTTTGTGGCTTTTGGATTGTATTTGTCCAGAAGGACAGATGTGTGATGTTGCTGCTCTGAAATAAAGATTAAAATTAGACTTCTGAGTTCTCTTGAATATGAGACCCGACTGCATAATTGTACTTTATGAATGCTAGCTGTTGAACTTTCTCCTTGTGAAGGAGTTTTATAAAAAATGGATTACATTTTAAGCCGACAGGATTTTATCTATGCTGAAAACCCTTTGGATTTCAAGTTCATTACTATGGCAGAGAAATTTTCTTGATGGAATTTACTTAGTGAACTTTTGCGAACTTTGTTTTTACATCTGTGGATAATATTTTAAAATTACGGTGAAACGACAATGGATTTCGAATCCATACGGACAAGGTCTTCCGAAGTTTTAGTGAATATCGAAAATAACATAAGTATTTCCTACCAAGCTAACTCAGACCTGTACTACCTTTGATAAACATCAAGACCATGGCAGCCTCCCGTCGACTGCAGAGAGAGTTACAAGAACTCCAAAAAGCCAATTTGATTTGTTTCCGTGACATTCGCATCCAGTTCCCTACAATGCGCCTTCCGCATCGAGATCGCCGAGTTCGTGCCGTGTTCCGTTTCAAGCCTCCAAACGAACTCCTCGGACAAGGATATATCAACCCACCAATTTTCCAGGACATGCTTCAAAATTAAAATTCTTATTCTCGGTAAAATTTTCAGTGAAATTTAAAAATAATGTTTGGGAAATTTGAAAATTTAAAAGTTATTAAAGTACAAGCTGGATAAAATATGCAATGTTATTGGATAGGAAAAACTACTGCTTGCACTAATTCTCGTCATTGAAGGTAAAATTTTGAAATTAAAATTTAATTGTATTTCTAGAACTTATAGTTCGAAATTTCTGTTCTTTAAAAAATATCAAAATTTGTTTAAATGAATAATATTTCTAGATATGTAATAATTCTTAAAAAAAATGTTTATGATTGTTTCTCATTTGATTGATAATACTAAAGAAGTGATTTAAGAATTATTTTGTTTATTTTTATGTTAACAGTGTAAAAATTTAATAATTTAGTTTATTTTTGCTGTGCAAATTATGCGTAAACAAGAATCAAGAAACTTAATTTTGTGAACAATCAAACAGCAGGACTTTCAATTATTTTTCTATTTACCGTTTCTAAGAGAAATTGTTTTAATAATTATTGATTGCATTTGATTTTAAAATTCATGTTGAAATTCATTGAAAATTTTGAAAAATATTTAAATTAGAAATTGATATTTATATTGTATTAGTGATTTACGATGTTCGGTGGTTTCATTTAAAAATTTTGTTTACATAAATTATTCTAAAATATAATAACATTTTTATTTTTAAATGTGGTTTGAAAATTTTGTGTGTTAACCATGTTAATTTAATAATTTGGTTAGGAATTTAAAATTTTGATTTTAGGTGAATTTAAATAGTATTTTGTGATGTGCGATTTTTTAAGAACGAAGTAAATAAAGTTATTAAAATTCGATAGCACGCGAGGATGAAAACTTTCAGTCCAACGAATGGAGTGTCTGTGACCTTGGTCAATAGAGACATTGGAAAGCGAAAAAGCACTTGAACATTGAAATTTTTATTGTGACTTCTAAATTATCATGACGTGGCAGTTTCGGTTCGACCTGGATTACAGGAGTTTTAAAATGCTTTCATGTGATGTTGGGACGCAAAATGTAAGAGTTGTTTTGACTGTACAATTGTGAACGGGATTTATACAGTAGTAAACTGATGTGTTGACACTCGTCAGTTGAGTTGTTGTTTTGATACTTTTGTTGAGTGTGTTTTGGGGTTACGGGTTTGATTTGAAAGACTGCTCTGATGAATAACAACTTGACTATTCTAGATATCTGTGTGTTTATATTTTATTATAGTATTCCCTTTTTATATTTAGCCAATTTGCAATTCATCGTTTTTGAATTTTGCTTGTGATTAGTTGCAGTGAATCTAAAAAATAATCAGTTTGAAATATTTTTATGACTTTTATATTTTACTATTATTTCTAAACATGTTTTTTTGAGAATCTTAATAATATAAATTTTGGACATAGTAACTTTGAGATCCTGCTTTCTAAAAGTGAATTGCAAAAATTATTTGATTTAAAGTGTTCAAGTATTTTATATTTTACATTTTTATATTCGTAGTTTCTCATAATAACTATAAATGTGTTTTTTTATTCTCTGAATTCATGGTGTGTTATTTCAAAAATAGTAAGTGAATGTTTACAATACAAGGAATATCTAATTTGATTAATTAGGAGAATTTTCATAGAATAGGTAATGTTTTCATTTTAAGTATGAAAATTTGATTGAAATTTAAGAGATAATGCAGTTTTACGTCTAAATTCCTAATGTGAATTAAATACAGGATAGTTAAAACTTACAAATGAACAATGTTTCGAAGAGTAGTTCAGTTTGATTTTCAGTGTGGAATTAATTTTTTCTAATATTTAACTCCGGAGAGACCCTCTGCAAAGTCAAGGGATAGCTTAGGCGAGTCCTTTGTCGTTTTGCTCTTCAGCTTCCTCTAGGTCATGAACGGTCATTCCGTCATCGCCTTCGAGGCAAGCCCCTTCCACTCTCCGAGATATTTTTTGAAGTTCAATCTGATTATTGTGTTTCGGGTTTTTCACACTGAAGATGAGTAACGTTTGTAGCTGATCAAGATGTGGGAAACTGTTACCCGCATACCTCTGATCTTTGGTAGAGAAAAAAAAATAAAAGGTTTCAAAATGTTGTTCACAAATATAATGTCATAACGTTGGAGCCCTGTCATAAAACAATAGGTAGTCGCCTCCCACAGAGGGATGAACCTTTTGTCGTTTTGTGTGAGCACCCTCGGGGTCACTAACAATTTTCACGTTGGTCACCACAGAGGACAGCCATTTTCCTTCTCCAAAGTTTATTTCAGTAAAATTTTAATAAAGCATAATTTGAACATTTTGAGTTAAGTTTTGCTTAGGAAAAATATTGAATTTCATAATGATAAACTTTCTTAAATACTTGTTTACTGTAAACCTTCATTTGCGTGTATTATTATGTTTTTGTTTATATTCATTGCATATTATCTTTTCATTGTTTAGTTGTTTATATATTGATTCTGTATAGAGATTTTGTGATGGTGCAGGAGAGTCAGAGGAACTGAATACATTGATAAGTTTAAAGTTTGATGTGATGGTGTGGAATTACTTATGATGAGTTACAGACCAAGCTTCTGACTCTGTAACCCTGATGTCTCCAATTCTGACACACTAGAAAGACAGTTCTGACTCTTCTACACTAAATTTATTCGTTTAATGTTACAATTTCTTGTAAAAATTTTGATAATCATATATTTGTACTATTATAAGTTGTGAAAATGTCACCCATCAGCGAGACGATTTTCTCTTTTTTCGGGGGGGATCTGTAATATATCAAAATTATTTAACTTTAATATTTCTTCAAAAGTCCTCTCTTCCATTTTAATTCATCTAAATATCTTTTTCAGCCTCTAAATGGTTTAATCAACGAAGTATTTTCCACTTAACATTCCTTTCTGTCATAAAACTGTAAACTTTCTGTCTATGC
Organism: Pardosa pseudoannulata; assembly: GCA_032207245.1. Taxonomy (NCBI): domain Eukaryota; kingdom Metazoa; phylum Arthropoda; class Arachnida; order Araneae; family Lycosidae; genus Pardosa; species Pardosa pseudoannulata. Next base: position 44,142 of record JAGEOH010000452.1, read on the forward strand.
AGCAGTTTCCCAGGTGTTGGCGGAACATGTGTTCGTGTTTTGCTGATATTGCAGTTAATTCGCTTAGTAAGTTGTTTTTGTTGTGGGAAAAATCTTGTTGTCAGCGTTCTTGGGTGTACTTGTGTGTGAACAGAGTGAACTCTGTGGCTTTTGATTATATAGTGTCCAGAAGGACAGATGTGTGATGTTGCTGCTCTGAAATAAAGTTTTAAATTAGACTTCTGAGTTCTCTTGAATATGAGACCCGACTGCATCTTTGTACTTTATGAATGCTAGCTGTTGAACTTTCTCCTTATAAAGGAGTTATATAAAAATGGATTACATATATATATATATATATATATATATATATATATATTTATATAACACACACACACACACACACATATATATATATATATATATATATATATATATATATATATATATATATATATATATATACATATATATATATATATATATATATATATATATATATATATATATATATATATATATAATATATATATATATATATATATATATATATATATATATATATATATATATATATATATATAAATATATATATATATATATATATATATATATATATATATAATATATATATATATATTTGTGTGTGTGTGTGTTTCAATGTACTTTTTGTTTATATTCAATATACACTTTTTATAAATATATTTTGATCGAAAGTTTTCATATATAAGAGTATGCTTTAAAATTATGACACAAGCATCATTTACTTAAAACTATCTTTTCTAATGGTGTTGCATTCTTGATATTTATTCTTAAATTTTCATTTGCATGTATAAAATTTCATTTTGTATTCATTAATGATATGAGAATTTTGTTTATATAAATTATAAAAGAATCATTTGTTTATATTTTTTTAATCATACTTTAAGATTCTAAACTATGATAACATTTTCTGAGCTTTCTAGAATTTAAAGATCTTGTTTCCCCCTAAAACATACTATGGAAGTCAGTTATACCTCCTGTACCGATATATTGATTAACCCAGGGGGTGATTAAGGAGATTTGTGAATAATCTTTAATTTCTAATTTATGAAAATCTATAACAGCTATAATAATCACAGATTTATATGTACTTATATTTTTAACCAAACCTATGATATGTTATCATTTTTATCAATTTACTAGTATAATGCTGAAATAAAAATGTCCTATAGCTTCATATGCTGAAATATTTGAATCAATATTTCTGATTTTTCTAAACATTTCCATGATATATTTTAGATTTTGTATAAACATATAAATTTTTGAAAAGTAGAAAATTTTATCTTAAATGTGTGATGTTTTTAAAATTAATATTTAATATTTATATAAAGATTCTTATAAGAGTTTTAAAAAAGTAAATATATACCGCTTCCAGATACCATGAAAATATTTATTCTAAAGAGTAAATTGTTCTCTAGAGTAATAAATATTCTTCTGGTAGGTAAATTTATATTATTTTTCTGAAACATTTTATCCCTGATAGTAAATCTTAACGTTTTAAAATGCATCAAAAGCAAGAAGGTTTTTGATAGATATTTTGCCCACGAAAGTATTCAAGTGAAGTGCTGTTCATTTCCCTTCCAAGCGAGAATTCCTTTGCAAGAAAAACAATTTCTACTTGTCAGGCGCTTTGTTTAAGGTTCACGTAGCAACCAAATCTTCTTAAAGGTATCTGTGTTATACATCAGGGATGACATAAATAAGAAAAAAACCAGAAAAGTTTAGAGTAATCTGAAACATAATTTTATACTTCAAACATTTTTGCTTGATTTTATTTATGAAGAAAATAACTTAATTGCCTGCAATTGATATTTCGTTGTTATAAATGTGTCTACAGCAATCGTCTATTTTTTTCAGTGAAAATACATACGGCATAGATAATGGCATAAATAAAGATATATTCAAACACATGTGGTGATTACGCAATAATAACTAAAGTCGTTGCCTCGTTTTTGACGTCAGATTTTTGACGAAGATTGACGTCATACACATCATTTCTGATTAAGGCCGTTGACTTAGGCCCTTACTCTGGGAGTTGCGGTTCGTACCGCAAGTGCGGTATGACGTAGTCGCGGAAACTTGGCCTAACGATACCTAGTTGCCGCAACTAAGCTCAAACCTTACTCTGGGAGCACGGAAACGAAGGTGCGGGAACTAGCTTACTATCGAGTTTGAGAAATAAATCCCGCCTTTGGGCTGGGCTTATTTTAGAGGCGGAGTTTAATGGGATCTTCTACTTTGCCCCATTTAAACCAATCAGAAATTTAGAATTATAATTCTGATTTTCAGTTTCGGCAACAGCAATGTTTGTAAATATAAACAAATAAATAATTCGCTTTTTTCTTTGCATGCGTACGGTATTGATAAAAGTGATATCCAAATCTCAAGAGTTTAAATCGAAGAGATTGTCTCACGGAAACTTTTACCCATGATTAGTTTTATGGAGCATTATTATATACAGTATGGAATTTTATTAAGCATATAGAGGCGCTTTCCATAGGTTTGGTTTGGAGTGCTAATGAGACAGGGACCTGCAGCTTAATTGACCTGCAGTTGAATTTTCTGGGTTTTTGCAAGTTACATTCTCTTACAGATATATTTTATATATTACAATTATGATGGAATGCATAAAAATGATGTAACTGATGAATATTATGATGTAAATATTACTGCATTGAGATCATTGATAAAAAACTTGATAAAAAGTTATATTTGTACTGAAAAAACTGTAAAATGATAGTTATTCCATCAAAATTTATCATATTACTACTATATATCAATACCTAAAATCTAAACATCAATGTTTTGTTTTGAACACAGTTATTAAAATATATAAAATGCAAGAAATTAAAATTTGAAAATCACAATATGAAAATTATGGTTTATGATGAAAATAAAAGATATAAATATGATGAAAATTAAAGATAAATAATATTTAAATCATACTTTGATAGTATTTTAAAAACAGTTTTATTATATGTAAACACAAATTTTGGGTTCAGACTAACATCACAGGTATCCATGAAGATTGTAAATTTTGTGCTTAAAATATGTAAAATAAAAGCCGAAAGTTATAAAGGCTTCGATCTTTTTATTACTTAGCATTGTTAACAAGATTTCTACTAGTATGAAAAACATAAAATATAAGATCAAAACTGAAGATACACAATATTTACATCATACTTTTATACTGCTCTAAATTCAGCATTAATATATTTAAAAACAAATTTTTAGTTCATACTTTTAATATCAGTGGTATCCGTGGAGATGGCATGGAATTTTCTACATTTTGGCAAAACAGGCATACTTTTCCTAACTGAGCTATATATTCGTAACTCAAATAAGCCGCCATGTTTTCTTACTATCGGGAAGTTCTCTCTACCAAATTTGCTGCCGGAAAGTTTCCGCAACCTGCAGCTATCGGTAACTTTCCGCATGTAACCCCAGAGTACCGAAGTATCGTTTGCTCTCAAAATTTCCGCGAGCTGACGTCAACGTGACGTCATACCGCACTTGCGCACAGCCATCTAAACACAAGGCCTGCGCGCTGATTTTCCGAAAACCGGTCACGTGATCTCTAAAAGGCGGCATTCTATTAAATTCTGTTGATGCTTGTTGATTGCTTGCCTATTACTTCTTTTGAAAAAAAAAAGAAAGAAATTTATGGAAATAAAATAATGCTTGTCTTTATATGTAAGGTAAGTAGCAATTTTGCTACTGTTTCTTCTATTATTTTATGAGCTGTTTTCTAATTAAGTATATCATACAAATGATGGTAATTCTTAAGTTCGACACTTTAGAATGGTTCAAATGTTTTGTTATTAGTATGTGCTTTGTATCATATTGCATATTATAACTGTCGTTTTAAAAATAAGTTTCATTTTATTGTTAGATCTCATTAAGGAGTTTATATAATACAACATTTAATATCTGTAAGTTAAATGTATTCTAAGTTATGTTAAAGTTTCGTTTTTACTGTGTATTG